>JABXWE010102677.1:0-26964 GCA_014611495.1 Limonius californicus | reverse complement strand
ATGCGGCATTGAGTCCAAGCAGTGTTGGGTAAGTTACTCTAAAAAAGTAACTAAGTAAGTTAATCAGTTACTCGGCAAAAAAGTAACTAAGTAAGTTACTCAGTTACAGAATTATGAAAGTAACTTGAATAAGTTACTAAGTTACCATAAAGTAACTCGTTATTTTTTAAGTTACCTTTTTTTATGAGACGCTACTAATGTACATGCAATTACTACCAACTTAATATCAACAGAAACACACATTTATAAGCAATTGTTTATTAGCAAATATTCTATACGTGGGGGAAGGAACAGGCTTAGAGCTTAGAGGCGCTGGTTCAGCGATGTTTTTGGGATTTTCCCAGGATTCTGTTTTATTTTTCGTTATTATTGAAATATAGAGACGGTGAATGTATTTTCGTCTGAATTAGACACCCCCAACCTGCGCACAGGCGTTAGGAATGTAGGTACTTCCCAGTAATCCGCATACCTGCTCAGAGAGCTTCTAGTAGTTAAAGGATTAAAGATTACTGAAAAAAGCTGTCACCGCCCAAATAGGATCCGTCAAATATTATTTATTAGCGACTAAGTACAAGAAGGTATTCCTGTGTTCCGTATTAGCATTTGCATACTAAGGCATTCGAAATTTCAACAAATTCTTCAGCTTCAGGTATAATTTCTTAAATACTATACATTAAAAACCGAACATTTTAAAATATTTTACATTTGTAGCATGAAAAGGTAACTTGTCATATTCAGTTACTAAAGTTACTAAATAATTGTAACGTGTTATAGTTACAATTACTGAAAACACAAAAATAATTAAGTTACTATTAAGTTACTGAAAAGTAACTAGTTACTAGTAACGAGTTACTTTTACTTAGTTACTACCCAACACTGAGTCCAAGTAACATTCTATCTAAGCGACATTATGACCATGCGACATTATGTCCAGGCGACATTTCAACTATGCGATAATATGGCCGCGACATTCTGTGCCGCGAAATTTTCCACGCGACATTTTGACCATGATTCAATCATACATATTTTTGTAATTAAGTCACCTTAAAGTTGCGATTTGGTGTTTATTGCGAACATCTAAGCGGTCCGTAATCGTTAACTTGAATACCCAAATTCGGACTAACACAGAGTGCCCCGAAAGTTGAAATAATTAACTATTCGAACTAACAATACAGAGAATTATCATTCCGACAAATTGAGGAAGACTGTATTATATTCACCATCATCATGGCTGACTTACACTATATTTCTTTATTTATCGATATTTTAGGCTTCCTTCTACATATACACCTACATACACATTTTTGTTGTGCGACCGCTTCCCCAAAAATGAATCTAACTTGCTCATGTGAAATATAGCACCCCCTATATTTTCACTTTTTGATAATAGGATTTGAATTTTGGGGTAGCCTCAATTCAATTTCTTTTTTGACAACTCAACCGTCCGTAAAGATGTCAAGTTGTAGCATTTCCAAAAATCTCTAGAACGTTTCACAGAGAAACTCCGACAAAGAATAAAAAAACCATTTGTAATCTATCCTTCTTCCTATCATAACACGAATTAAAAATTAACGCAGGATAATGTTTGAGAAATGTGTTTTCCAAAAGTTCGCCATTTACAAAGACGGATTTAATTTAACTTTCTGCTTATTCAAACTGTATATACCAGGTGTGTAAATTAAGTAATGGGATTGATTTTTTTTTCAATTTTTGTATTCGAATAAAATTACAATTCAACATTGTCTCCTTCAAAGTAACTGCCTTGGGAATCCACACGAGGCTGGAGACGGTTCTTCCACTCCTCATAGCAGTGCTGGAACTCGGATGCTGGAATAGCCTTCCGCTGGCCGGTTACAGCCGTTTGAATGTTTTCCAGTGTCCCAAAATGACATCCCTTGAGGTGAATTTTCAGTCTAGGGAAGAGGAAAAAGTCACAAGGACTCAAGTCGGGCGAATAAGGAGGCTGACGCGCCATAGGAGTGTTCTTACTGGCCAAAAAATCGTTTATTGAAATTGCTGTGTGACAAGGCGGATTGTCGTGATGCAACACCCAGGTCTTGATGTTTGATCTCATACGCATGACCCTTTTTCGAAGTCTTTTAAGAATCTCTCTGTAAAAGTGTTGATTAACCATTTGACCTTGAGGCACAAACTCTTTGTGAACGATTCCCTTGCTAACAAAAAAGCAAATCAGCATGCATTTGATCTTCGACTTGCCCATTCTTGCTTTTTTCAGCCTTGGAGAGGTTGAAGTGTGCCATTCCACGCTCTGGCACTTGCTTTCCGGGTCATACTCAAACACCCAAGCCCATGAAGCCCTTCCACTGCGAGGTTCATCTCAATCGACTCTCTTCCTTTTGAAAATGCCTTAAACCACCGAAAAACTTGGGCCCTTGGCAAAACACTGTCTCCGTAGGCTTGCCGAAGTTTTGCAAAAATTTCCGTTATTGTGCCCATGTCTGAAGCAAAACCTGATAGCAGACCGGTGCTCGAAATTGATGTCGCTCATTTTCAGAACGCACTAGAAAAAACTGTTTCACCAAAATAATCGCTATGGACAACCAAATGACTCTAGCGAGTTCAAATTAGTACTGAAGGTGTATCACATGTTCACCTGCCGCCTCTTCCACTCCCGCGTCCCCAGTATTGCCACATCGAACGCTACGCTACTAGTCTCATTACTTAATTTACATACCTCGTATATATATATACATATACGTATATAGTAGATGATTCTGACAGAAATAAAGAAATATTAAAAGTGTTATACACAAGGGCTTCTAATTGCGTTCAAATGTATAGCGATTAGAGGAGCGGTTTCCTTGATGCCTCTGTTTAGAAAAAATCTTTTACACTTCAGTGGCTTCCAATATTCCTCTAGTTGCAATTTTGGTATTTCCATATTTGTTCATGAAAGCACTTGAGACGCATACCAGTCTTTCATATTATTCACTAACGCGCGTGCTTCAACGCATCCCTGTAGCATTCTTATGAACGCTGAACGCAGCCGTCAGATCGAAATCTAACCTCAAAACGTCAGCTTTTGTCGGTTGTCTCGCGATCAACTCATTAAAGCAAAATTACCGATTATGAAGATGGCATTAAATTCGAACACAGTGAAATGCTTAATAATTATAAAATGGGTACTCATTAACGTCATTCTCTTTCAGCGTCAGCCCTGTTGCAATATATGTCGAACGACATTTTACAATGATGAGATTTAAGCTAATATTTACTTTGATATATGAATTACATTGCAATAAACTTCTGAAGTCATTAGAAAACACTACTTCCTCGTCCTCTCTTATTTTAGACATCAGACTGTTTTTCTTCGCACGTTTTAGGCAATTGTGCTCAGGTTGATTGGAACTACCAAAAAATGTATCTTTGTGTTTCGGTTTAATGATTTATAAATGTACGTATAGTTCAACCAAAACATGTTGACGGGAGGGACAGGGGAGCGAAAACATTTCGAATGTCGTTGTAAGAGTACTTTCATTCATAGAACAAGAACTGTTACGGATCAAACGATCGTTCTCGTCAGCTCGCAACAACCTGATGGACCAGAGTCAGTCCAGTTGTATATTTTTTACATATATTAATGAAAATATGTATAAAGAGAAATGGTTTCCGGATGTCTGAACTTTTATTTAAGTTGCCTCTGACTACGATATTTGCTGTAAAATAGAAAAAAAGACTCCATAGTCAGTATCAGCTGAGTTTACAACAAATAAAATTAAAAATATGGGAAACCAAAAGTGTTGGTTTTCGCTTGATCGACACCCTAAGGAGAAGGGTAACAGACGGCAGCTATGCTGCCGTCATCGGCAATCAGAAGAATGATACTAACTATGTAACGAAAAACTGACGGATGCAACAGGTTGTACCATAAGAATTATTCCGGAACAAACCAGAAATGGCAACATTCTGGTTGTTTTAAACACCAAAATCGTTAGGCACAGAGTTTATGTTGGAATGTCACATCTTCAAAATAATGTTAAAGGGGTAATAGGGTTAATTCTAACAGCATAAAACGGTAAGAGAAACCTTACATTTTTTCAACTGAGTTCTTAAGACTTGTTTCTATTTAACCCGACTTTATCGTCGACTTCTTGTTCGAGCAAAACGACTGTGACAAACTCTGATCGTTTAAGAAGAAACATAAGCCAATCAGAACAAATTCTCAAAATAATAATTAGGTCATAATTCCTAGAATACCAGCATACCAACGATAACTTTCGGGATAACCAAAAGATGGCGCAAGATACGCTATTTATGAATTAAAATAATGAAATGAATCAAACAAACATTCAAATGCAAAAACGCAAAAACCGGACGAATGTCACAGAATTAATGGTATTGTTGAAACCAAATGATTTTTCTAACAAAACTTCCATTTTTGGATATCATACGCGTCAGGTACCAAGCGTCTCCACTCGTGGCTTCGACTAGTTCATAAAGTTCAAATGTAAAAAACACGTGCAAATTCTTATAACCCTCAATTTACTTAAATGTCACCGAAATTGGTTCACCTTTAATCAGCACCAAGCATTACACGAAAGATGGGCACGCTAAATACCTCTGAACTACTACTCCTCCAGTACACAGACCGCATTCATCTCCGCCAGGTTGGTTCTGCTTACCGTGGACTGCAGGGTCGCCCGACACATCGTACTTATCCATTTCCATTAGCGACCATTAAAACTCACATTTCGTTAGATGATGCTCTATTTTCTTTCAATTATTACATTTTCTATGACATTGGAAAAAAACAACTTCAAATTTTAAATTTAGTTATCGTTGCCGGTGGGGAAGAGGTTATCTCGGCACGGAAAACACGTCTTACCCCAACCGCGATTCAAAAGTGAATGATTCAATTATTTTATCGAATTTAAAAGCTTAATTTAATTTAACAACCAATGACATCGCAAGGTTTATGATAGATGAGAAAACTGTCAAGCTGTCAAACTTTATTTGTAAATATTATTCATTTACACAACATTACACCGCGACTTCAGCTTTACATCCAACATCTTGACAGTTTTCCTCACCTTTTGACATACCATTAACTACTGAACGCACAACAGATTATAATGAAACTTTTAGATAGCACTTTTGCCCAATTAGCATTTAAGCCCCCCCCCCCTCCCCATTGTAATATCACAGCAATATATACAGTATAACTTTCAAAAGGAACCCACAAATTAGCAATTCTTAAATTCTTTTCCTTTTTCCTATAGATTAAGTTTGTGATCCTCAAAATAACTGTTTTTATGACTTAGTGTATTTAGCAACAAATTTAAGTAATTAACCATTCTACGGAAATGACCATACTTTTCTTAATGCTTATTATTTCATTCATTCATACTACCTCCCCCCTCAGAACCGCTTTCGCATTACTTCAAGGGAGTGCGGGCGTCCCTTACACACTAACCATTTATGCAACATGCACCCTAAACTTAACTAAGTGAAATACGGTCGCCTCAGCCGGGGTTCGAGCACGCCGCCGTTCGACCGCATTTCACTGTAACCTCCAGTGCCAGCGCGTATTCGCCCTGTCCACCGAGGTCCCTACTTTTCTTAATACTGTCGTTTAATACTTCAACTGTTGCACTCTTCTTTTTAGATATAAAACAACAGAAAAATCAATTCTACTATACTACTTCAAGAATTAATTATATAATATTATTACAGAACTTGCAAAGCAACAACGAGGCGGCCGTGGGCTGAAGGTTAGCGCTTTAGATTTCTAAGCTGAAGGTCCTGGGTTCAATTCCCAGTACGGAATATCGGATTTTTAACGGCCGTTCTCTCTTGCAAGGCAATGGTAAATCAGCGAGTTATTCTGCCTAGTAAATCTTCTCTGGAGTAGAAGTGTTTACACTTCCCGTGGTTCAGGGCTCACGTTATGGTGTAGATCCTCTATGTCTGTGGGACTTTAAACGCGCAACACAGGCATAAGAGAGAAGCTACGTCTCGTAAGGGATAAAGCACTCGAAGAATAAGAAGAAAAAAGCAACAATCTAGGTTGTTTAAGCAATCAAAAGCTGAATCGTCAGAAGATTGAAAATCTTATAGATATAAGAATGCACTCCCATCTTATCTAAACTAACATAAATATTTTAATTATGTTGCATAAAATAGCCATCTCTCTTCGAGTGTTTTATCTCTTAGGAGACGTAGCGATCTTCTCTCATATGCCTATGTTGCGCGTTTAGAGTGCCACAGACATAGAGGATCTACAGCTTAACGTGCGCTCCGAACCACGGGAAATGTAAACACTTCTACTCCAAAAAACATTTACTAGGTAGAATACATCGCTGGCTTGGGATTGCCTTGTGAGAGAGAACGGTCGTTAAAAATCCGATGTTCCGGTACTGGGAATGGAACCCAGGACCTACAGCGTAAAAGTCTAACGCGCTAACCCCTTGCCCACGGCCGCCTAAAAAAAACTAATAATCATAAGAAACGAATTGCAATTTAACAGTTGTCAAATTCATTTTTCCATAATTTCGGTAGTTAATGTTTTCCTTTTTGGAAAACGCGTCAATTTTATTTTTTTAAAAGACACCTCTATCGGCTTCTGTTTCTGCGCTTTGACGTCATTATTAATTTTTTTGAATAGCCACTTCTTTTTTTCTCTTATTTTGATATGACATAAAGTTCAAAAAATACAGAATTTATTTTTATTGAAAATAAGATTATAATGAAAACAATTAACAGAAATGTGCAGGATTTCCACCATTAACCTGTGGCATTGACCAGCACGTGTGTAAACACTTTGTATCCTCACTCAATAATAAACGAGCTGATTCTGTCCATTTATATACAAATCCGACGCTTTAAATAGTCGAAATTGCTCTGCCTACTAACATAAACTCGCGATTTCACATGACCTCATAGATAGAATGGCGAGGATCGTTGCAGTGGCCTGCGCGATCATCTGACTTAGCGCCTGTAGATTTCTTTCTATGGGGTCATATGAAATCGCAAGTTTACGTTAGTAGCCCAAACAATTTAGACGGTTTAAATTAAATAACAAAATTATGAATTTTGTGCGGAACTTTATCAACAAGCTGTAAAATATTCTGAACGAGGGGCACTATTATCAAAAGCAAAAATGTTGAAAGTGTATATTAAAAACGAAACACTTGCGTAGTGTACATTATATTATTTCTATGAGCAGATAATTTTGTTAGTTGTGTTTAATATCTAAAGCAACTCGAATTTAATATCATCTAAATAACAATTCTTTCCTTAAACATCCATCGATCAAGAAACCATGGAAAACACACATTATGTTCATTTAAAAATATTATACACAAATATTATATTAAGGTGGGCAAAATGAAGATAATAAAATAACTGCAGGTTGGTTTCATGTTTCAGCACCTGTTGCAGGATAATTGTATAAAAGCTGAAGACTTCAACGTTCACGAACGCCTCAAAGATATAAATATTTAATTCGAATTTATTAATCAAAGGTGTTATATTCCATCTACCTCGAAACTTAACGTGCTTTTCCTGTAAATCTTATTAAATGTGAAACAGGTGGAAGCTATCAAATCCCCAGAAAGCTTTGCAATCTATCTCAATCTCTTAACAATCAACAGTGTCGAGTAGAGCGTGACGTTTGACAAATTTCTCAAATCAATTCAGGTCGCCGATCTTTTTAAACATCTTTATAAAGATTTTAATTATTACGAAAAAAATCCATTATGAATTTTAATTTTCAGCGCAAATTTCCCAAGACTGTTGTGGTGATTGAATACGGCAATATCTATGGGCAAATCCCTGTCTGTTCCGGCAATTTATTTTTCAGGAAACTTTGTGTTGAACTTTACGACGTGGTTATAACGCTCCACTGAAATACTTGTATTGCACACATATACCTCGGCATTTCGGCTGCTTGACCAAAATAGTGCTGATATATTTTATAGCCAATAAAGAAAAATTAGCCAATAAAATAAAATACGAAACGTATCCGAAAATATGTTCGTTTCCATCCGTACCGGATATTTACGTGTTTTCTAGAATAAATAATACCCATTATTTCGGTGCGTGCTTTCGCCACTATCAAGACCTACCAGAACCTTGCCCTAAAAGAAAATTACAAAAAAAATTATAAAAAATAATGCGACTATTAATTTTTGTAGGCACTATTAGCAGTTTGCGATTATAGCCACATAAAATCTTACGGCTCACGAGATAAGGACGGAAAAGCGTCCCTATCGCGGAAGGCAACCAGGCTTGACCCCCTGTAGAATATCCCGAGAACGCCTCTGAAAAGCCACATATATAGACCTATAAAATTGTTTCAGGGATCCAAATGGAGCCATCCCGAGCACGTCAGCTGTTGAACCTCGAACAAGAGCTCACAGAGAGATACGGAGGAGGTCAGCACGCCCTTTTGGGACACATACGACACCATCAATCAACTGTATCTCGAACTGGGTATGTTAAAATCATTATGATCCTGCGTATATAGCAAAATCGCGGCCCCTTCGATCTCAGCCTTAAGTTACAACCATTTTCGGACGGACTTAAAAAGTATGGAATAGAAAAACATCAAAAAATTCAATCACACCGATCAATCTAAGTTTACCTTTTTTGGATTTACTATTATTTACTTATTTACTTATTTAAATACTAATAACTAATGCTGCAAAACTATTACAAATTAAAAGCATAAACTCCTTAGACTAATACATCGGTTCTATAGCGTCATTAGAATCATTTTCCGATTCTAAAATCAGATTTCGATTCCAGAATCGCGAATCGGATTTTAGATATTTAGTCGATTCTAACATTTCAAAATGAACGAAACATTCCACCACCTCATATTTCAAATTAATCTCTTACATTTTGGTAACACTTCCGGTGTAACCAGTATGAATTATAATTTGTATTTTAAGCTTGAAATTTATTTACAAATAGCTTTCAACTCATAGAAAAACAGAAGACAAGTTTGGCCATGATAAAAAGCTATTCTATAAACCTGTCAGATTTTTATATCATCACTAAATTTTAACGAAATCCTGCATTCTAGAAGCTTACCCGTTACATTCACTGATTCGAAGTAGAAAATATCAGTGTCACATAGAAAACATTAAATTATTGTTTGTAGTTCTACAAATTTCGAAATATCCTATGCTATGTGGGCACGCAGTAACCTTTAAAACATTTTCCCAGTTCCATCTGCTTAATGAGAACCCTAATATTAGTTCTGTGACAATGTAAACAGACAAGAAAACATTTTCACAGTTTTTGGACATTTAATGGATTACACGAAAAATAATTTTATGGTTTGTTTGTTTATCAGTTATCATCACTCGATGTTGTTCTTTCTGAAAACGACATTTGAAAAAGATAAATTTAACATGCGTATTTCGACCTGCTATACGTATAATAAATTTATTTATTTAATTTTTCATTGCTTGATTCCAACAGAAATTTTTATATAACTTGTGGTTGTTACAGACGTTTTTTTTTCCTGCATTTTAGAAGCTTACAGTTACATTCACTGATGATAGTGCAATTCAAAGTAGAAAATATTAGTTTCCCATAGAAAACATTAAAGTATTGTTTGTAGTTTTACAAATTACGAAATATCTATATATGGGTATGCAGTAGTCTTTAAAACATTTTCCCAGTTCCAACTGCTTTATGAAAACCCTAATGTGAGTTCTGTAACAATGTAAACAGGCAAGAAGAAATATAGTTTTCGGACATTTAATGGCGTACAAGCACAACATAATTTTATGGTTTGTTCTTTTATTAGTTCTCAACACTCATTGTTTTTGTTTATTTTTTTTTTATAAAGTATCGTGGAGCTTCCAAATGCAACTCCATGATTCCTATCCCAAAAAGCTTACCCCTGCTGAGTACATTTCGTGTTATTCACAGGTCTAACATGCCCCACCCTTGAAAAACCCCATGCCGCAACACAAACACCCTGGGAACGTGCAGTGTTCAGGATTCGAACCTGAGCGACTTTGGTAGAATAACTCCGAAACCAAGTGCTGCGGCCACTACTCTACCGCGGTCCCCTATTCTTCTTTCTGAAAACTATATTTCTAGAAGACAAATTTAACATGCGTATTTCGATCTGCTATACGTATAATAAATGTGTTTATTCAATTTTTCTATATACATGAATTCTGAATTGGTACGGTTTTCTTTGTCATAATTTAAGTTATATCCAGTAGAACACTGGTCTAATATGCCAAATATCAAATAATTAGTACCTAAATCATATAAACAAATTAAGTTGTTAATCGAATATCGAATAGTTTGGTTTTCGAGTAGTAAGATTCTGTTCGCCCAATGCCCATTAGTTTCAAGTCTCGAACGCGTCATGCAACTATTTTTTATTATTTCTGACATTAGAAACTACAATATCGCCCCTTTCACTATTTAAAGAAGGTTTAAAAACATACGCGATTTAATTATTACTTTTTCCTAACAGCGAGCGTATGTCCAGTAGTCTAGTAGTTGAGTACTGAGGTCGGGATTTCGAACCCACGACTGGAAGCCTAGCAGGTTGCCTACACAGACATTTTAAATAATTGGGTACCTGTGTTCGAATGAACAAAGAGGCAATAATGCGGTTGACTCACGCGTGATACTCACCACATTATCACGTGTCACGACTTTGCACACGAGAACTACAACGTACCGCCTTGTAGGCCAAACTCCTTAATGGGTGTATAGCCACGCCATCATTATTATTTATCACTAGAACCGTCAAACGATTATCTACCTGAAACAATCGAAATTGGATTCGCACCGAATCGATTCTTTTCGGAATCGAGGAAAGCTTACAAATATCCGATTCTTGGGCAGCACTTATAATTACTTTTTTTTATTGGTACCCCATTTTGCTTATTTAAAGTACGCCTCAGAGTGTTTAAATCCAAGTTTTAAAAACGCGCGTGTTTTAAAGTTACCATGGCAACATCAACAACCCGAGAAATTGCTCCGACATTTTCTGAAGGTAAGCAAGCACAACTCGTTCATCTGTATCTGCTACCTTTTGCTCTTCCATCCATTTGATGAACTTGTCGTATTCTTTTTTATAAGCGTCTTCCGATTTTTGCGGTATTAACCGCGATTCTGCTTTTCTATTTGAGTAATCAATGTTAGAACTCATTTTAAAACAATATATGTACAACCAGTAACAACTGTAGTGACAACAATTTTATTAATCCTATGTGACAGATTGCCAATTAATTTTTGTTTTTCTCATTTCCATGACAACGAAAGGTATCTGATGTCACATCACGAATTCAACCATTTTACATTCTTAGTTTTTATTTCCATTTATTGTAGTAATAATACCAGTATTTATGATTTCAAAGTGTACCAATAAAAAAAAATAGCGTAAAGTATTCGTGGATAACTGGTCTTTAAAACACTTGCTCTATTTCGAGCACTCCGGCTGCGCCGTCGTGCTCGAAAAATCGGGCGTGTTTTAAAGACCTTAATATCCACTTATACTTTAATATACGAGGCATGTTTTTAAAGTAAGTACCGTTTTTAAATTACGCCGCCGCAGCGCTGCAGTTGCCGTTTAGCGCATGCGCGTAGTGTAGCTACATCAGTTGGGAAGCCACAGACGCCATTACGACGCCATTTGATCGAGTCTTCGTTTGTTTACGTGATTTTAAAATGCCGCCGACTATCGAGAATCCCGCCGACTGTGAAGTGCGTGCTGTGATTCGTTTTCTCTGTGCTAAAGGCTTAAAAGCAATTGACATTCATCGTCAAATCAGTGAAGTTTATGGTGAAAACATTATGAGTGAAGGAATGGTGCGGAAATGGGTTAGGGCCTTCAAAGATGGCCGCACAAACGTTCATGATGAGGAACGAAGTGGGCGACCTTCAGTCATTACCGATGATCTCATTCAAAAAGTGGACTGTAAAGTGAAAGAGAACAGACGGTTCACAATTTCGTCCTTAGCTGAAAAATTTCCTGCTGTATCAAGAAGTGTTCTCTACGAAATTGTGTCCGAACGTTTAAATTATCGGAAACTGTGTTCACGGTGGGTACCGCAAATGTTGAATGATGAACACAAAACCAAACGATTGGGCAGTGCATTGGGCTTTCTCGAGCGTTACAGTAACGAGGGCGAGGATTTTTTAAGCCATATCGTTACAGGCGATGAAACGTGGGTAGCCTACGTTACACCAGAATCAAAACAACAGTCAATGGAATGGCGGCATTCAACATCCCCTAGGAAAGTCAAATTCAAGCAAACAATTTCTGCCCAGAAAATCATGTGCACTGTCTTTTGGGACAGACAGGGTGTGTTGTTGGTCGATTTTCTGCCTCGCGGTGAAACGATCAATGCAGCCGCGTACTGTGAAACTTAAAAAAAACTGCGCCGCGCAATTCAAAACAAAAGGCGTGGCATGCTGAGTGCAGGCGTCGTTTTGCTCCACGATAATGCTCGTCCACATTCAGCAAATCGAACGCAAGAGCTCATCACTTCATTTGGCTGGGAGCAATTGGACCATCCTCCATACAGTCCCGATCTAGCGCCTAGCGACTACCATTTGTTTCTGCACTTGAAGACGCATTTGGCGGGGAAGCGTCATTCCAATGATGAAGAAGTAAAAACGTCTGTGCAGCAGTGGTTGTCCAGTCTGGCGGCAAGCTTCTTTGACGACGGCATACAAAAGCTGGTCCCAAGATACGACAAGTGCCTTAATAATAATGGAAATTATGTAGAGAAGTAGAGGAAAGAATGCTCTTTCAGGTAAATAAAGTTTTGTTTGAAAAATTTACTTGTTGATTTTTTTATATCAAAACGGTACTTACTTTAAAAACATGCCTCGTACTATTATAATCAATTGCGCATAATCAATGAAAATAATACCAAAAAGTATCTCGAAAATAATTTTAAAAAAGTACATTAAGTACAATTAAATGAAAAATGGAAATTGCTGCAATAAACATTTATCATGCGATTCGACATTTTGAAGGCAAATTATTTTCAATACTGATATCTAATTTGCTGAACATAAATTCCTATATTTATTTCTCTTGTATTTCAGTTTATTTAATCTGAGTAAATATAAAACAGTTTTCTTTGTAGCGCTCCAATTTGCTTGTATTTTAAATGTATTTGTTCTTAACCAAGAAATTGCTATCATTGAAGTAAACTTCTAACGTTCGTTTGATTTACCTTTTATGAAAGACATAGCCAGTGGTATATTTGCTTCATAGAAATCGGTTTACTTCTTTATGAAATTTTCATATTATGAGGCTAGTTATATCGTTGAACTGATACTGAACCGCAAAATGTCGCCATTACAACCTTATTAGCTTTGCTTTATCTTGCTATAAACTTTAAGCATATGCCCAGCAATATTAGATTTAGTTTATAAATTTGAGGACATTATATTATTTTATTTATTTTTGGCTTTTCATCATCATTATCGAACTTTTACTAAATTATAATGTAAAATTAACTGTGTTTGTTGTAATAACAATAAATGATATAATTAGATGATGAAATTAAAAGGAAGATGATTTTGAATCTTCATATTGACTACATTGATAATTATTAAGAATTGGTAAACTGTGTGGGGAGACCACTACCAAAACAAATTTAAAACCGGAAGAGCAAATGAAGAACAAGAAGAAGAAACCCCAGTAGAAGAATAAACAGAAAACGGAAATGAGGAAGAAAGAACAGCATAACAGAGGAAGAGATTCAGATAGCCTTAAGAAATACACGAAATGGAAAAGCCTCAGGAGAAGACAATATCGCTTCAGAACTACTCAAGAAAGAATAGTCAAGTGGTTGAAAAATATCTTTCAACAAGCATGGGAAACAGAACAGATACCGACTGATTGGGAAAGAAATATAATAGTGCCCATATATCAGAAAGGAGTAACAACAAACTGTGAGAATTACAGGGCAATATGCCTATCTCCAGTAGAGCTAAAAATCTACTCGAAAATAATTGAAATAAGGTTAAGAAATGTAATTGAAGATAAGCTAGAAGAGGAACAAGCGGCTTTCCGTCCAGGTAAACAAACACAAGACCATACATACACGATTAGACAGATAATAGAGAAAATGCTGGACAAGAACATAGAAATATACCTAGAATTCCTAGACCTTAAGGCGGCATTCGATCAAGTACCAAGAGAGCACATACGGAGGGCACTGGAAGAACTACAAACAAACCCAAAGCTTATAAGAGTGATCAAAAGTATAAACAAAACAGTGGCGGGAGTAGTAAGGATAAAAGGATAAAATCACAAGAATTTAACATAGATAAAGGGGTTAAACAAGGTGATAGCTTGAGCCCACTGCTGTTTGTGGTTTACATGAACAGCTTAATTAAAAAATATAAAGAAGAAATTAGAAGGAGAACAAGACTAGGGTACGATAACCTAATCCCATAATAACCCAAGACCTAATATACACAGATGATATACTAATAATAGCAGGAAATCCAAGACAACTGCAAGAAAATATTAACATATGAAAACCAACGTAGAAGACAAAGGAATGAAGATAGACGTAAGAAAAAGCAAAATAGTGCACATCACTAGAGAAGAAAGAGAGGCAAGAGTACCCATTACATTAGAAGAAAAACAACTCGAGCATGTGGAAAAGTACGAATACTTAGGAGTGATAATGAACAAGGATGGAAGAATAGAGGAAGAAATTAAGAACAGAATAAGCAAAGCAAATAGGATATATTACCAAATAAACAAAACAGTGATTAACGAACCAAGCACAAAAGCAAAAATACACCTGTATAAAACAATATTCCTCCCCACACTACTCTATGATCAGATCCTGGGCACTGCTGGAGATAAACACCGATCTAAAATAACAGCAACGGAAATGAAATACCTGCGAAGAGTGCTGAGCGAGACAAGAAGGGATAGAATAAGAAATAAAAACTGTATTCATTATAACCGTGACCCTAAGTTTGAAATATCCAACAATAATCTTTGAATTTTTTCAATTCGCCATGTTCGACATTAGCCTGGGTATTCAAAGTACAGCTTTTGGAATTCCTGACCTTATTCTTGAAAATACAGACGTATCTAGAAATTTCGGACTTTAACCTTAAAATTTTCAACTGCAGTCTTGAAATTTTCTACATGGAATACCATGGAATATTCCAATACTCCTTAATATTGAAACTATCACCTTTTCCAAAGACCTCTTAAATTCACTTTAATCACAATATTGCAAACCGGAATTTGATCCCACTTTTCGACTTTAATAATTATCCACTACCGTCTCCGAGTTATTGTTTTGATAATCGAAAATTTCAAGTTTATTCAATAAACCTGCGACTTTAATCACGAAATGTCAGACATTTGTAGTTGGATTTATAATATTATTTTCAATATTTCTGATTCTATTTTAAACTTTTCTAGAAATTTCCAGCTTTTCGACCGTAGTCACAATATTATCGACTCTTTTTTAAATTTGCGAGTGATGTTCTTGAAATGGTTTACAACTTTATTGTTGAAAGTTTCTATTTTACTATAGACTATATCGACTTTAATCTTGATACGAAACACGCCTTCAAAAACTTTCTGGCTTTTATCTAAAAATAGTCAAGATTACAGTCGAAATGGTCAACTGTAATCACAATCATCAGATTGGTGTCCAAACTCATAATGGGGAAATTTAAGTAAAATAAATGAAACACCTTGTCTGCCCCACGAAATATATATTTCAAATTAAAGAAATTGGTAAGCGCTTTCACAGCAAATCTCGCTGCATCCTCAGACCCAAAAAAATTTCAATCTAAATCAAGAATAAACACATGTAAAAGCAGTTGAGGGCAATAATTAATACATTACCTCGTCAAACAGTAAAAACTAAACCAAAGTCGCCATCAGCGGCTACATCAAAATTTAACTAAATCATTTTTAAATTTAAAATGCAAAGAACCTTTGGTCAGCCGGCCAAAAGCTAACAAAATCATTAAACGGATGTAAAGACACCCCAAAAATTAAACAATTACATCCGACCACTTATAAAACAAAATGGATGAGTAAAGATAACAATTTGCAAAATTGAAAATTTATCAAGCAGACCAAGCTCCATCTATACTTAAAATTGAAAATATATACTAGTGCAAAATAGAAATCTACAATTCAAAGATCCAAACCTATGAAGAAAGCCCCATCTGATAGCCAACACAACCACTACCGAAAAACAACATTGTTAAAAATTAAGTTATTATTATTGTCAATAAACTGGATGTCGCTAAGTACATTATGAGGGTTATTTTGATTGTCAGATATTGCCTTTCTTATTTCTAACATTTCTAATAAATTCATTTTTAAACCCTTGTTGCATAAGTGAAGTACAGTAACGTCTGTCAATGGGTTTAACCTATGTTGAGATTCGATGAGGTGAAAAGCAAACGCTTATTTGTTAATAAGATTACTATCCAAATGTATACCATTATTTTTAGCTAAGTTACTGTGTTCCTTAATTCTTGTTTGTAGGGCTATTAAAACAAGAGTTAAGGAACACAGTAACTTAGCTAAAAATAATGGTATAAAATGCGACGCATTAAACTAGTCGAATCAGTCCTTGAATTAAAATTTCTGGATTTTTCAAGTGTCTTTTAGTGCATCGTAATTTGAAATTTCTGTATCTTCTACTGCGAGAAATACAATACAAAGCTTCTTCATATGCTTTTGAACTGTATTGTTTCAAGTCGGTAAGTACGGCAAGTTGCAACAGAGATATTTTATTTATTGCTTCGGCTGTGTCTAGGACGCGGACCTAAACGATCTTCAATTTTTGCTCAGACAACGAATACTCTATTAATTGAGCAACCCACTACATGCAACACAGTAACACTGCAAAACACATATTAATTTAATATACCAAACTGCACCATGTTTAAAATAGAATCGGAATATCAGACAGTTTAAGTTAAAGCTGTTCTTTGTGTTCGTCGCTCTCAAAAGTCATATACATAGAAGGAGCGGAAAGGAAATTGTTACGCAATGGGGATTTGGATCGATGATGATCGCCCACACTCATTGCCGATGATGAAACGATAATAACATCAGATATTTATGAGCATACCAAACGAAACATACCCGAAGTAGAATATTTTAATAAATTATGAGAAACGCTTGTAGGCGAATTAAATTAAACTGTAGATGTTGAAGGAATAAATATAACTGCCAGCGATATTTATTAATACATATTTCGGCATTAAATCATGAAATTATGTAAAGGATTTAACGCACGACGTTGAAGCTTGAGAAATATTGAAAGTAAATAAGAAAAACGATAACAGTTTGAAATAGGCTTTCTAGGAAACTGTAGAATTTCAAGACTCGATCATATAAAAAAAATGAAGTCGTAAGAAGAATATATACATCAAAAATGGTCTTGGATAATATAGATACAAAGAAACTCATATGGTATGGACACGTTAGGAGAATATCGCACGAAAGACGGCCGGAAAAGTATGTCATAGAACTCAGGAGCGTCGCCGGAAAAATTTGTTTCTGATGTACGCGCTTGGTCTACAAGATTTTGAAATTATGAAGTTCTTTGAATTAGAATGTCTCAAATTATATTTATCGTCATTTATTTAATAAAGCAATTGAAAATGATGTTTCGAATATCTGCAAAATTTCTCCGACTGTTTAGGGCCTCACATAGCGCATATTATCAATAGATTTAAAAAATGTTATCCCTTGCTCATGTCTCATATGTTATTCTCAAATAGGATAAGATATTTTACTCTCCTAGAATTCTGGAATAGAATGATAACGTTTTTCATATTATCGTAGCAAATTCTACTCATCAGCAGCAGTTTTCAGCCGATTGGCCGGTTTCTCGCAGCTTTTCGCCTTCATTTCTAAATAGCTAGTGCAGCTCGTGTCATTCATGATTTGTTTGATGTATTTGTCTCTGGGTCTCACCTCGCATTTTTCCTTCCTAAAAAACCCTACGAATTTATTTAATTATTTTTACTTATACATACATTTACTTGAAACTAGTTAGTTTATAATTACCAAAGAAGCTTAAATAAAAATATTTATTTTTTATATGCTATGTGTGAACTCTTAAAATTACCAAATCTTTTTTGAACTATATTTTGTGGGAAATTTTTAAAATAAACTACTCATAAATGAATAGGGATATTGTAATATAAAGTATATATGTTTGTATTTGGCGGCTAATGGTCGTATATTATTGATAATTAGAACAAGCGGGAATGTGTGATGTTAAAGAACAAAAATCAATCGAATCCAGTTGCAATTGTTTAACCGTATTAGTGTCAAGCCGAGTTTGTGTGTTTGATTGAATAATCTGTCCTGTCTTCTTATGGCCCATTTTCTTCATTTTTATTTTTATTCGTGTGTTACATTTGTGTGCTTAATAATAAACAACAATGCAACGAAACCAGTTAACAATAGAATAATGAAATTTAGCCGTTGCTATAGTCGAGTGATGTCTTATTTGACGGGTGGCTCTTCGCAGTACGAACCACCACAACACATGTATAGTTATATTGCTCTCTTTCTAGATCCTTAGTTCGTATAGGCTATTAGAACGAGCGCAAGTCTTGTAGATTGGCCCTCTAAAGTTTATTAAATGCAAAAACAGGTGACACAATAGAATTAATTTGGGCGAATACTAAACGCTACTACGGCAAACATATCGGGCGCGAAGATTTACTGATGAGCAAGTTATAAAAATGTGGGAAAAAGCTTAAATCAATGGGGTGAAAATGAATGGAAAAATTGTGTACGACATACAGAAGATCGTATAAAATCTTGGAGGCATCGTGAAACTATGATTGACGAGGTGGAACCTTAATAATTAACTTGGGTGATGATTCATCGGACACTGAAGACGAGGAATATGAAGACAACACCGATTAAACTTGTTTTATTAAAATCAAGTGGTCCATGTTAATTAAATGCAATAATATTTGTATATTTCAGTCATTTTTAATTGTGTGCAAAATATGAAACTAATTGCTGTCTTGTCTTAGATGTATATTAAAAAAATTGAGATTAAACATATAAAACATTGGCAAATATGTTGATTTTTAGTTAACTGCAGAGAGGTTTAATTATTGTACTTTAGTAGTTAAATTTAATTCGACACTGGTTTGGTCACTGGTTTGTTGAGCACGTGGCCGCTCATCTTACTTCAACCGGATATTTTACCTGACTGCGGACTACGCACACGTCAAATAAGACGGCACTCGGCTATATGCATCAAAGAGGAGATAGCCAGGTTTCACCTGCCCATTCGCGCCTTAGAGAAACAGGTACGACTGCAAAAAGGCCTGGAACTGGATCTCTTCGCATCACAACACCTCATGAGAATCGACTTTTGGTAATTAATGCAAGAATTCACTCCTTTTTGGCTGTTCTACATCTACAGCAAGTGCTCCAGAATGCCACAGGAAATCTAATCTCCCACCAAATTGTGGGAAATCAATTGCTTGAGATAGGACTTACCTCATACCGCCCCTTCAGATATCCTGCACGAACTGTGGCTCAACGAAAACACCGGGTGGAATGGTCATGACGTAGCCTTCCAGAAGCGACACCGTGGGATGATATACTGTTTTCGGACGAGTCCAGATATTGCCTCAGCAATGATAGTCGGCGTCAAACAGTATATCGTAGTATACCTCAGTATACCCAACCAGTCGTTGCTTTTGGCGGGTGCGCTCTTGTAGTATGGGCTGGAGTTTCTTTAGGATGGCGTACTGACCCCATGTCTTGAATGGTACACTCAAGGGCCAACATTATACTCAAGAGATAATTATGGACCATGTTCTGAACCGTCGCAATATTTAGTTTTTCTTGACGACAACACAAGGCCGCATCGTGCTCGGGTTGTTTTTTAGAGAGGGTTCGAGATGAGGACATAAATCATCTTGCTCTTCCTTTGCTATCTCCAAACCTCAACCCCATCGAGCATGCATGGGACCTTTTGCAGAGACAGCTGGATCATCATAATCCAAGGCCTACTAGTGTGCAATAGGTGAGAGATGTATTGCCGGTACTGTGACATCAAATTCTACAAGTACATACTGATAATTGCATTGAGAGAATGCCAGCAAGGTGCAGAGCAGTTATTACTGCCAGAGAACGTGCCACGCGGTATTAGAATTTAATAAATTTAAGTTAAGTGAAAAGAGACAATAACGACTTTCATTATAATATTGTTAAATTTCTTCTTTAAACGTACCTTCGTTGTAATTTTTATGTCCATTACTAAAAAGATGTTACATTTTGCTGTTTTAATATATAAAAGCAATTGATGTTACCTTTAAGTGTCTTACACTGCAACATCCCTATTCATTGTTGAATAGTTTAGTATTATTGTATAACATCATCTCCTAAACTACAAGTTGCGTTTGGTGCTCTTCTAGTATAGTCACAGAGACCATCTTGTCTGCTCCAAACTATCGATGAGTTTCCGTTTTTAGTTGACTCATTCTGTACGTTTTTAATGCTAAATATTAGATAGTATATGAAACGTGATTACTATTCAAAACTGGCCGTACTATCTCAATCAACCTGTTTATATGCAATCTCTGCATTAAATCCGAACTGTCTTAACCACCTACGGACCATCGGTAGATATGGTCACGACCACCAAATGATATCATACATATAGTTCGGAAAACACTCAGGTCATAAACATACTAGACATTAACAAATATCAGCCAACATTGAAGTTGGCTAGAATTAGACTAACGACAGTCACCTTAAACTATCGAGCAATATCGTTGTTAATTTTGTACTTTCCATAATATTATTTCTAATCATCCCGTAAAATGTGGAAAATGGTATAAATGATATTTTTCGCAGCAAATTCAGGAAAACTATAATAAAACCACCCGCATCTCATAAAATACACATTTTCCACGAAAAACTTTAGGATTGACGACTACAGCTAAAACCGACCAAATCGACGGAATTCAGAACATAAACATATAAAAGGGGTTTTATTAAAATAAACAAATGAAGAACGCAATCATTGAATACACAAGTACAGTGTGTTCCAAAGAAGAAAAATACCAAGCAATAAAATAATATACAGGATGGTTAGTTTTTCATTAGCCAGCTTATATCTTCGGTAATATTAGAGCTGCAAGAAAAAGTTAAATGAAAAACATTTTCAGTTTACCTGTAAAATTTTTGGGAAACACATTCAAGATTTTCTAATGGAATACACTCTATATTATTTTTTCAGACGACTGTACCTTAAATTTTTTTCGCAGTCTCTTACGAAAGTGTACGTAGTGATGTAGTGGGTTGCTCGTTCAAACGTTGACGAACATCATCAACTGTATTTTGAGTACGAACTCTTGGCCTTCCAGCTCTATCTCTATGAGTAATGCTCTCTGTATCTCGAAATACATCAACACATCTTCTAAGTGCTCTGTAAAAATCTCCTTCAAGGACAGCAATATCTGGAAATTGTTGCCGAAATTCCTCTAAACATGGCACCGCACTGTAAATCCATTCGCCGTTCGCTCGAACACCATTTCGAAAATATGATCAATCATAAATGTTTTGTGTTCTATTGTAAAAACCATTATAATTGTAACTTAATTGAACTTTCAATATAAACTTATGACAACAACAACAGTGATGACAGTTAATGAATTTTAAAGCCTGCTGTTGACATTACTTTTATTTTCCACGGCCAACCCTTATGTAATTACTTTTTGAACTCACGGTACGAATTTTAATTACGGTCCAAGTATTTCGTCTATCCACGAGTTACTGAAACAAGAGATGTAGTAGAAGGAAGATGCGGATATGCTCGTTTACCTGTTTAAACAGATCTAGGTTTCGGTTTTAGACCGGTTGTAAACAGGTAAACGAGCATCTTTCTTCTACTTAGGTAACTGCATCTTTTGTTTCGTTAATTTGTGAATAGGCGAAACATTAGGAAAGTATTGTAATTCGTATATAAGTAATGCAACAGGCACAAGGAGACAGTATGTTTAATGTCCTATTCTATTGAATCCTGTAGCGCGCTATTAAATGTGGAAGGACTGTAGCTACTCACAGGTCTAGTTTCGCGCAAGTAATTAATAATTAACTCTTAAGTATGATAAGCAGTGTTAGCAAACTTGTGCAAAATAAATATTTTAAACTCTACTAGCTAAGCAACACGTTCAGATATGCTATGCTAGTGACTTACACCGCGTTGTGCGCCCCCAGTATTCCCCCCGCCTAACACCGCGAGCCACTGACACACGAAAAATCAAACGCCGTGCGATTGACTGGCATGCCAGGTAGTAACATGCAAGGCTACAGGTTGTCATATGAGAAGTTTCACTTGAATGCAGTTGCGCAGTGGCATATTTCTGTTATCTGCAACGGAGCTCATTTACTTACTAAACGTTGAGCACTACAGATAGGCTACACTCTGAGAAAAAGTACGCGTTACTTCTGTTAGAAAATGGGTGCGAGCCCGTTCGTTTACTAACATGAGTGTACTTCGACGAACCGAGAGTAAGTGCATCTCCTTTGCTCCGAATGCTGTCTTGCTTCCTGTTCTGCACATCTCAAGTGAAACTTCTCATTTGACAACCTGTACTGGCAACGACACAGTATACACGCTACCGGCATTCTGAAGCTAACTACTGACATGCTTTTGGGCGAGCTAACAGCATGCGTATCTGCGACTTTATTCTGCCAAAATGACCACTGAGCGTATCCCACAGGATCGGCTGCTATAAAATATAAATTAAATAATTTCTAACCTCTAAAAATTCTAAATTAAATTTGCATGTACGATATATTTAGAAAGAAGTTATTTCTGCCTCTGTTTCTTCTTCTTCTTCTTTCTCATTTCCCATTTATACCTCACGGCGGCGGGTCCTCTATCCATTTGCGGTAGTTGTTATGATCTCTCGTCATTCTTCTCACTTCTTCGATGTTTTCTCCTCTTATCCTGGCGGCTTCCTTGATGTTATCTTCCCATTTGGCTCGGGGTCTACCTCTTGATCTTCTTCCTTCTGCTCTCATCTTGTAAACTATCTTGAGGTATCTTTCAACACCCATGCGATTGAGGTGTCCATACCACTTTAACCATTTTAATTCTATCTCGCCTACGACTGGTTGTTGGTCTAGCTCGTATCTTATGCCCTTGTTTCTTACTCGATCTCTTCTCGTTTTTCCCAGTACTCTTGGCAAGTATTTCATCTCCGGTGCTGTTACTTCTGATCTGTGCTTGTCAAGCATCGTCCAAGACTCTGATCCGTAAAGTAACGTGGGAATGAATATTGTTCTGTATATGTGCATTTTCTCTTTAAATCTTAGCTCTTTTTTGTTGTGTTGTTTAATTGCTTTAGTTATTGTATTTCTTATTTCTTCCTCTATTCGTCCGTCATTGTTTATGATAATTCCCAGGTATTCATATTTTTCTACATAGTCGATTTGACGTCTTTCTATGTTGATCTGTGCACCTACGTCTCGGTCTTCTATTTTTAGGTGCATTTATTTTATTATAGTATATTTAGAAGGAAGTTATTTCTGCCTCTGTTTCTTCTTCTTCCTCATTTCCCATGTATGCCTCACGACGGTGGGTCCTCTAACCATTTCCGGTAGTTGTTATGATCTCTCGTCATTCTTCTAACTTCTTCGATGTTTTCTCCTCTTTTCCTGGCGGCCTCCTTGATGTTATGTTCCCATTTGGCTCGGGGTCTACCTCTTGATCTTCTTCCTTCTGCTCTCATCTCGTAAACTATCTTGGGGTATCTTTCAGCACCCATGCGATTGAGCTGTCCATACCACTTTTACTATTTTAATTCTATCTCTTCTATGACTGGTTGTTGGTCTAGCTCGTATCTTATGCTCTTGTTTCTTACTCGATCTCTTCTCGTTTTTCCCAGTACTCTTCGCAGGTATTTCATCTCCCATGCTGTTACTTCTGATCTGTACTAACCAAGCATCGTCCAAGACTCTGATCCGTAAAATAACGTGGGAATGAATATTGTTCTGTATATGTGCATTTTCGCTTTGATTCTTAGCTCTATTTTGCTGTGTTGTATAATTGCTTTAGTTATTCTATTTCTTATTTCTTCGTCTATTCGTCCGTCATTGTTTATGATAATTCCCAAGTATTCATATTTTTCTACATATTCGATTTGACGTCCTCCTATGTTGATCTGTGCACCTACTTCTCGGATTTCTCTTCTTAGGTGCATTATTTTGTTACAGTATATTTAGAAGAAAGTTATTTCTGCCTCTGTTTCACAAATTGTATTTATGGATTACTATTTTTACATTTATTGCATGAAAAAACGGACACTGTATACCATAAATTTATGAATAGTTTATTCCATTACTAAATAACAATTCAATAATATATACTCTTGTAAATATATTTTTTTGAGAATTAAAACTATAGATGGAAACTCAATCTTGTATTACTCAGGTACAAATGAAAGTACGACCTGTATTTTGAATTCTGATACCTATCTGTACCTATTATTCAGACATAATTCACTTAAACGTTAAAGTTTATCAATCGAGGGCATGAATCATTAAGACCATAATGTTCTCCGAATAGATAAGAAAATTATTAGTTGCAAGTCACGCGATGTACATTTACTGGGAACAGTGTTTGGTTTCTAAACGTACAATCCGTCAAGTCTGCGAGTTTCAGCGTTGAAAAGTCCCTCGTATTTATCCGAAAAGCTCAAGCGTGTAAATCGTGCCTTAGGCCGGAAGAAAAGGGGCCACAATAATATATCAAATGCAAGTATAAACAAAGGCTTGTACTAATTACTGCAGGGAAAACAAAAACAAATCTCAAATGCCAAAACCACAAAGATAAGATAAACTACTTCACATTCATTCTGTAAAAAAGGCGTCCCTTCAGATTCCCTTGTAACTGGGACATCTGGGTTGGATTTTAATTGAATAACCCACCGCACTGCACGGCCCCGCCGACGCTATTAATCACCGAGAACTAAATGCGGAAAAGCGTTATTAAAAATGCCTCGGCTCCACACTAATATTTTTCAAATAATTTCCACGCGATGTGTGTTCCTAGATTGCTCTAAATAGTTTCATTACAATTACAGTAATCCTCGTTTACCCAATTGCGCTTTCAAAATTCCCACGTCTCGCTCTACTAATTAAAATTTAAAAGTGCAATAGAAAATAACGTCTCGAAATAATAGACAGGAATAAGTAAGAAAATGCAAGGAAGCGACCATAATATTTTTAGAAAATTAAATTTAAGTCCTATACTAAACTGAGCGGAGAACACGAGTCAACGTAATGCGCTTACATAATTTTCTAAAATGACACGGTTTCTGTCACCGTCGTCGTTTTTCCCCGCTTTCCCTGTGAACTACCATACTTGCAGATATACTAAAACTGAATAAAATGCCACTAGCGACGCTCCTTCCGCAAAGGACGTTCACGTCGAGACTGACAGCGACGTTAAATAGATGACGCATATTAACCCAGACGCCCTTAATAATTCGACAAATTATTAATTTATGAACAGATAGTGATAGACGATGGACCGATTCGACTAAATATAGGTCTTAGCGCATCGGAAATTTATCACACTGCAATATTAGCACAGCGATTACGATCACTGATGATCTCAACCGTGTGGGAAGAAAATCATTATAGTATGCCCTCAAACCACTTCATTTTTACTTAGTTACGAAATACTTAATGAGGAAATTTAAATGCATGAAATTAAATAGGACGATGAAATTTCATGCATATGTAACGTTGCAGGCACAAATGCAGCAACGTTGCAAGTTCGTGATCTGAACTCTAAAATTAACTTTTCTCGGCAAAGTAAAAGTTTTACTAATTTCCCAGGGTTGATTATTAATAGTTTATTACCGCCGCCTACACAAAGGAAATTTAACTTTGAAACTTCGGAAATTGATAGTATACATATATGAAAATAATCGAACTTTGTTAAATAATCTTGTATCCAATATCTACGTGCCGTAGTATATTTGAATTGCGCTCTTATTATAAAACTGTGTTACAGGGGACGTATAAAAAACTTTTAAATTTAAATTATCTAATGTTGCAGATCTTTTGCATTTCATTTCTAGAGTTGCTGGGCAAACAAAAAGTGGATGCGATCCAAACTCACTGATGGCGACAGGCAGGTGTTATGAAACAGACACTAAAACACAGGCTTACTGATCTGTCAGTAAATTATGACGCCTGCAAAAATTTCCTACGGAAATTCCTGTAAATTAGATAAGTGATTCGTAGATTAATATCAGCCTCCCGGAACCTCAATCGAAGATGGGCGGTTCTCAGATAAAGTCAAATAAATAATGTAATTAACTACTCGTCAATCACCGGTAAAAGGGCGCCACCAGCTTGAAAGATTACGCTGATAATAATCCAGATGTAGATTTAGTAAGCTAGACCTCAGGTTCTTCACACTTACCTAATTGCTTCGTCTTTACAAAATTATCAGAGATAGGGTAACAATAAATAATAAGACCAATTGCAACAACGGTAGTTTAATGATGCAAAAAAATACTCGTAAAGTAATTACCCCAGTAACATATACAATAACTGTGCTAATATGCACTAGAACCCTGTATACGTACACATCACCCGTACTATTCACTTAATATAGTGTTAAATAAAATTGAAATAAACGAGCAAGGTAAAAATACTACGTTTGGCAATATACAAATAGCGTTTATGAGCTCTGAAAAACGCCCGCAGTCGTTAGAAGTACTTCCAGCGATAAGAGCGCCCTGTAAACACATCATACGATAACTACAAATCCGAACAAACGCAATATTACAGCTCCAGATGACGTACCCTGTATACATCAAGTGAAATTTACGTTAATATGCACGAAATACGTAACACGCTAATATACCAAAAGTATTAATATAAACAATGGTTCACAAACACGTGAAAGAATTAGAAAATTAAATCATAAC
>JABXWE010102674.1:0-12725 GCA_014611495.1 Limonius californicus | reverse complement strand
ATGGAGGCAATCAATGCGCCGGCAGAAACTAGAATATCTATTCGCGAGGCAAGCAAAGTTTACAAGGTGTCACTGGCAACTTTATGGCGACATTTAAAAAGGTTCAAATAATCTGGAGCCGAACATTTTACATATTGTGTGAAATATGATGTGAAGAAAATTTTCACCGAGCAAGAGGAGCAATGTCTTGTGAAATATATTGCAACTATCGCCAAAATGCAGTATGGCTTAACTAAAAAAGGAGTTCGCGAGCTGGCTTTCAAGTTTGCAGTGGTAAATAAGAAGAAACGTCCGGCAAAATGGGATGAAGACAACATTGCAGGTGAGGAGTGGTTGAGGCTGTTTATGCAGAGACATTCCAAATCACTGAGTATTAGAAAACCAGAAGCTACTAGTATGTCAAGGTGTACGAGCTTCAACAAAAATAATGTTGACTGCTTTTTTAATAACGTAGAAGAGGTTCATAGGCGGTTTGGTCCGATACCCCCTGAACGTATTTGGAACACATGAAACTGGGCTTACCACCGTGCAAAAACCAAGCAGAATCGTGGCGCCAAAGGGAGTAAAACAGATTGGAAGTGTGACCTCAGCAGAACGTGGACAATTGGTAACGTTAATAGCGGCAATTAATGGAATTGGCAACCATATTCCACCGATGTTAATTTTCCCCCGGGTCAACTATAAAGAATTTATGATTAAGGGAGCACCACCCGGCACCATTGGAGGAGCCAATTCCTCTGGCTGGAGCAACGACTCACTTTTCCTCACTTTTCCTTACATTTTTGAAACATTTTTATGCGCATGTTAAGTCCTCGAAAGACGAACGCGTTATTCTTTTCCTGGACAACCACGAATCGCATTTGTCAGTGGAATCAGTCGAATATGCTTCCGAAGTGGGAATCGTAATGGTCACATTCCCACCCCATACTTCGCATAAACTTCAGCCCCTCGACCTGACAGTGTTTGGGCCACTCAAAACTTTTTACAACCAAAGCGTTGATGCTTGGCTTATGAACAACGCAGGGAAAACATTCGACATATACAGCATTGCAGAAGCTTTGGGAACTGCTTATCCTAAAGCCTTTAGCACCAGCAATATTGTAAACGGATTCCGTTCAGCTGGCATCTATCCACTTAACCGGAATGTTTTTTCCGAAGATTTTCTAGCTTCTTACGTAACGGATCGCTAGTCGTGAGAATGAGAATATGCATACCCCTCCACATACTCCAGATACTAACAACACTGAGCTTTTTATCACACCAGAAGTAATTCAGCCATATCCAAAAGCTGCAGCAAGAAAGGTTATCAAAAGAGGAAGGAAGGCAGGTAAAACACGCATAGTAACAGACACTCCAGAACGAGAGGAAATTAGAAGAGAGAAAGAAAAGAAACAGAAAACTCCAAGAGAAAAACAAAAGATAAAGAAGGTACAGAGAAAAATATGTGAAAGTAGCTCTGATTCAGACAATGAGGAGGGCTGGAAAGATAAAGGAAAAGGCAGTGAGGGTGAGTATGATGAAGGAATGACAATGTCGGAGCTTGTTGAAGAAGATATCCGAGACGCTGAAGATCAAGAAGCCTTTGAAAATCAAGAATTAAAGGTAGAAGACTACGTATTAGTGCAGTTTCCACAAAAGAGAGGGACCACGAAACATTTTGTTGGTCAAGTTTGCTCTATAGACCAAAATTTACCCGAATGGCAGGTAAAATTCTACTCACGTATCGCTAACAGTAATAAATTTATAATAAAATCTGATGAAATATTTGACGTCGGCGAAGAAGACATTGTAAGGAAGCTACCTAAGCCCGTCTTCAGCCTTTGTGGATCAGAACGTGTAAAACGTCAATTGAGGGGTCCAGTGCAAGAACCAGGTATCTCCATAATTTGTAATTTTACAGGAGGCGAAAAAAACGTCGTTACAAATTTACCTTTTATAAATCTGTGTTTTTGAAATTTTTTATTGACTTATCGCTGTAAATGGAGAAAGTCGTACCAACTATATTAGATTTTTAAACATTTACATTAAACTAACAATAACAAAAACAATGGAGATACCTGGTTTTTGCCCAGTAATACAAAAAAAATGATATACTAGCAACATTAGTATTTTTTTATTACCAAACAAGATTATTCATAGAAAATAGATGTAATGGATATAAAAGGTTAACATAAGGAAATAACATTCAGCATATTTTAAGAGAATATTTGTAACAAATACAACTAGAATTTGTACTATCATTCTGAGTCACTGTATTGAGAATAGTCGGAATTTTCGTTTCCTGCTTCTTCTGCCTCGGATTGCCGTTGTGCCTCTTTAATATTATTATAAAATCACATGTCACACTGTGGCACATATTCTGTAGCAAGTTCCATGACATGCTTAAACTTTAATGGTTTTAAAATACGCTTTTTAGTGTACAGAATACTTTCGTCATCGGGCAGGGAAGGAGTTTCACCTTTTTTCAAAATTTCAAAACTTGAAAATGCAACCATCCCAACACTTTTACTGCATAATATCTTGGGCATTTCCTGTAAGGCATACTTAAAAATTCTGTACTTTGATATGGTGAATGGGTGCTTTTTTGTGGAAACAGTCTTGCGAAATTTTGTTGTAAAATGGCCTTTAAAGTTTAGAATCCTGTCCTGAGTTACTTCTATTATTTGGAATTTCTTCCCAGCTTCACGAATAATTTTGTGGTATTCTTCAGGCAAGTATATTCTATTATAAGCCTTCTTGTTGATCTCGATGACACCAAAACTTCTGTCGCATGGCAGAAAACTATGTCCTGGTTCAGGAAATCGATGAACAATGGTGGTAAATTTTTCAAGTCTTACAAGGGTATAAAGAAACTGGACCAACACATTATTTTTGTTTTGGGAACTACAGTTGTCCGAAAATAAATAAACATGCTTTACTTCCCTTCTAACAAAATTATTAAAGAAGTGATGTAAAAAGCTGATTACCTCGTTTTGCCCTTTAGCCCCTACTGTCTCATCGTACACATAAAAATAACTTTTTCTTGAGCTTCCAACGTGAATACAAAAATTATACAGCCATAACTGTATCTTATAAAACACATCACTGCTTGGTGTTACTGGAAGTGGCATATTTTGTTGGAAGTCGAATGAAAGTACCTCAATAGATGGATCTTCACAAGCCAACTTCGTCTTTTCACTCAAATCTTTGTAGAACGTCTCTGCTTTCGTCACATGCAACTGTTTTATTGCTGTAAACTGCTTTTTTTCTTCTTCACAATCAGCAGATTGTATTTTTTCATTAATATGTCGCATTTTGAACACGTGTCCGATTTAGGTTTTCTGAACGAAAGTCTAAAGTTTTCTACAAAATACTTCCTATAAAAGTCATATTTAACTTTTGGATTCGCCGCTTTGTTGTCTTGCAGTAAAGTATAGTTTTCGGGTTCATATTTTTGCAGATACATGCTATGCATTTTTGCAGTATTCAAATTTGGCGATAAATATTCATGTTTGATGTTGTCCTTTCTGCTATAGTGGGAGATGTATTTTGGAAAACTGTTGATGTGTTCTGCAATTTGGTCTAACAGTACTTGTTCGATTTTATTTGGTCTATTTTGGTGAAGACCTCTTTTATCTAGTGGTGCGGTACAGGAAGTTTTTAGATAACCTGTCACTCTCTCCAGCCTACTTTTTGATATTCCGAAAATTGAGAGCATTGCCTTCTTACAAATCTTAAATTTGTCTGTGCCATTTCTTACCTGAAATAAAATATAAAAACCGTTTTTCCATATCTCCAAAACCATAAGAACTTTTTATCATTTTATTGTATTTCAAACGTGCAAAATTAACAAAAACAGTGCCATAAATTCAAAAACTAGGTAGAGCCAAAACTTACTTACAAAGTATTCATAGGAAACTGTCTTAGGTTTGCCACCTCCAGTTCCTGGTCTGTGCCTCTCCACACTCTTAACTTTTATAAACCCAGCCAAAAACGAATCCTGAAGGTCTTTTGACTTCAGCTGATAGAAAGAATCTCTTAGTTTATTTCTTATTTCTGTAACGACTTTCTCAAAGCACTTAAATTTACAGGAACATGGGTTTCCTTCTTTCTTCGCAGGTACTACATGACCAGAAGTATTTAAGTACTCTAAGCCGTGAGTTCGGCACTTTTTCGCTACAGATCTCTGCCAACGACTTTTCAATATGATTCGTTTTTTTCCCTTCTGGGGATTCACTGCCTGTTGTGTTCCGTCATGATCAGATGTTTCTGATTCCGCCCCAGAAGGAACGAAATCAGAGTCATTATCTGTGTTTGTGCCTTTAAACGTTGCGAATAGAGCACGTTGCTTGCGCATGCGTTCAGTAGAATGTTGGCCATTTGTACGGTGTAAGAACAAGGTATCTCCAGGAGATACCTCATTATTGCACAGCAAAATATGTAGGGTATCTCCAAACGTTAGTATATCTAAATAGCGCTAGGCAGGAGATATCCCGTTCTTGCACCAAACGATGTAGTATTTCAAAAAGTATACCTCCACGTATATAACTCACTTTCACAAAAAAATGGAGATACCTGGTTCTTGCACTGGACCCCTCAATTATGGTTTCAAATTGATTTCAGTAATTACAATGTTAATTAATTTTTTTCTTTGATGTTTCTAATAAAATCATCACCTAACTTATTGTTGTCTTACTTAACTGATTAGTCCTTATTTTTAAATGATATTTATGCTATGGAAGCTTTTGTTTCAAGGTACAAGACGCACTGTTTTAAGGTACACGATGGTCTTGTACCTGGGAACATTTTTCAAAAAAGAACTAGAGCTTGTTTTTTTGTTGAAGTTTTTGTTTTGAAGCTATTTTTTTCTTTGTCCTATAAAAGACAAGTGTTGTTATTCAGTTACAGAGGTCAAAATTCTAAAAAAGTTTATACTGCAATTTTAAAAAAACATTCGTCAAAAAGTGCTCCAAGGTACAACAGTCTCCCCTACCTATTTAAAATTTATAGAAACAGTTTTTACAACATGGAGGGGGAATCATTATGACTGGTAGGTACCCCAACAGTAATATTTCAAATGGTAACACCCACTTTGTGACATCCCATTGAAAAACTCTTACAAATTGCTATTCAGTATTCAGCAGTAGATTCACAAAACGCTATTTATAAGTTATTAAAGTCAAAACACCAAAACTGCCGCCACATACTCTTTGCAAGAATTTACCACTTCACTATGCTTTGCTTACTCTTAGCATTCGAAAAACTCTTTGGATCTTGCCTAAATCTATTTAGTGCAACAAAGCAAACAAGCTTCAGCAATAAAGACTATGAGCGAGATAAGAGAAATTACGTGGAGTGTCGGTGGGCGGGGTAAACACTCTGCCCTCTGTGATTGTTAATAAACACTAAAAATTGCTCGTTTGCGCATAGATACGACGCCGACTTTGTACAAGATTCTGTAGGTTTTAGAACATGAATCTACAGAATTTTGCTGTATGACACGGCACAGAATTTTATAAAACACTTTGAAAAAATGTTGTATAAAATTCTGTACCGTGTCATACAAGCCTAACAGTTCAAAATACAAATTGGGATAGATATTTTCGTAAGTTAATAAATTACACAAGCGGCTTGCTCTCCAGAACAGAATCTATTTAATATAGTATATTAATTTTTGTGAAAACAAATTAAAAGTTTTACTGCTGCAATTAAGATACAGCTAATGGAATAATTAATTAATATTGAACAAGACCTAAAATATACATTCTGTTAAATTGTAGGAAAATGTCATCGATGTTTCGACAGTGTTGCCATATGCATTTGTGTGGACTATATCATGTAGTTATCAAGTCATGTGCATGCTATCACAAATGATTCAAGTTATTTGCTTTTGAAGTACTTGGATGAACAGTTTTCTATCAATAAGTTCGCCCTGGCAGTATTTCATTTAAAACTCTGACAACATTCTACATTTTTTCTAAGAAAATATGAACATTTACTGAATAAGGAAAAAAACGAGCGGATTAATATTTGTATCGTTATTATTGACTTTTGAATGAATTACTCTATTGATTTTGATATTATTGTGGATATATTTTAGAAATGTTTCTACTGTAAAGGAAATAAGATGAAAAAATATACACCATCAATTTTCATATCATTTTAATTTTATTGTTGCAGTTATCTTAATGGAAATAAAACACAAATTTCATTTTCTTTATTAAAAACAACATATTCAGTTTAAGACATGGACAACATTTTATTAAACAACATTAACAAAAATTGGATCTATAAAAACTAAAACACTTTAACTTGAAATTACTTCAACTTGCAATATCATTAACAGATCAATAGTAAACCTTTAAGGAATTTTTGGATTAATAAGTATAACCACTTCTAGTGACATAATCAAAATGCACTCTTTAACTTGAAGAAGGCTGGTGAACGGCATAAAAGTAGCTTCTTTAAATAAAATAAGAAAAAATAACTACAAACAAAATGAGTTACCAGTCAGTTACTATTCCAGCGAAATAAGTATCAATACTTTCTTGGATATCGTTAGTTACTATTCCAGCGAAATAAGTATCAATACCTTCTTGGATATCTTTACTCTCACTTAAACTTGGTCCAAAAAATTGTTCATGACTGAAAGTTTCATCACTTTGCTGACTGTATTGTTCTTCGTTGTAGTCGCTGTTGTCATCGGTGTTGTCATCGCCGTTGTCATCGCCGTTGTCATCGCTGTTGTCATCGCCGTTGTCATCGCTGTTGTCATCGCCGTTGTCATCGCTGTTGTCATCGCCGTTGTCATCGCTGTTGTCATCGCCGTTATCATCGCTATTGTCATCGCCGTTGTCATCGCTGCTGTCATCGCCGTTGTCAACGCCGTCGACATATTCTGCTCTTTCTACTGTCCAATCTTCAGTACTTTCCAGATTATACATTTCTTCTTCTTCTTCTTCTACATCTGTAAGTTCATCTTGTGTAGAAGCTGAATGAGAATATTCTTGCCAAAAATCGTCATCAATTGAATCAGAACTTATGTCAATTTCACCAGTAAATTGAACTTCAGGTATACTACTAACACTACCATCACTATTCTCATTAATATTTAAATGATCAGACTGTTCTTGAGAATCCGACACATAGTAACTCTCAACAGGGCTTTGAATAGGACTGTGAAGATGATTACCAAACAAACTACTAAAATCCATGATTTCCATAGGAACTATTGGCCAACTTAAACTGGCATCATTATTAAGTGTGGCAACCAGATTGTCCAATGCCCGAGTAGGTGCCATGCCAGTAATTACGCACCGACATAGAGGGCAATCGATATGATTCTGCTTCCAATCATTTATGCAACTGTAGCAAAAGGAATGAGAACAGTTAAGAGTGAAAGCTTTGACAAAATATTCCTGGCATATGCTACAATGTAGTTCATGTTCCATGTGTTTAATTTTTTCTTCTGCTGTAGGTTCATCTACCGTTACTGAATCCATGCTGCTTTGAGGTTGTCCTTGGAATATCTATAATAACCGAATTAATTAAAATACACGAATAAGAAAAATCACCACATTACTTGAAGCAAAAGTCTTGTCAAATATAGTTTTACAAGTTCCTGGTTATGAATTATATGCCACTCTGTCAGGATGAATATTTATTATACACTCAGTATTTGTTTTACTATGGTTTTACTAATGGCATTTGGTTCGTTTCCATGTAAAAATATGGAGAATAAGTATTGATTGGCTGATTTGAAAGAGCGAGATCCAGGACGCGGCCTTCCTATAATGGAAGAATATTGATAGAACATATTGACTGATTTGTGAATCGAAAACAAAATGGAATTTTAAAATGGCGATTACTGTTTGTCAAGTTACGTCTAGTAACTAACTGATGCTTTCAAACTTTAGCTAGACTTTGTTGAAATTTAACAGCTGTCACTGTTAAATTAGCTCGAACTTCTATATGGCGAGTTTCTCCAATTAACAAATTTTTCAAAGATCCTGACAACTTCTAACCTTATTCTGACCCCTTACATTGCACTTCGAATTTTTTCTAGCTTACAAATTTAAATACGGGCCTTTTTCGCATTAGAGCTACCAAAGTTGTATTGTATATTTCAATGTCAGGTATATTGTGCCTTTCTCGGAATTTGAAACTTCCTTTACCACCATCATCGAGAATTGTCCAACCCTCTGTGCACTCGCTTGTCATTACTGAATTAGCTGTATAATACTAAAACTATTCTTTCGTGAAACAAAAATATCCCAAGTTGACGTTCGTAGCTTACACAAACAGATTATAATTTACAAATTGCTACGGTTAAAAGCCAAAACAGAATTACTGGATTTCATGTTGGCAATTTACTTAACGTTTGTAATATAATGTTGCTTATTCTCAAAGAAAAACAAGAACTGGTTAGTATTTGTGCTTAGTTTAGTTTTACTGAGTTTACTAAAGTTGGCGAATTGGTGGATGGAGAGGGCATGCACTAGAGTACTAGACATTGTGAGATAGCAATGGGGAATTATTACTAGTTAAAGATTTATTGATATAATAATAACAATGTTGCTTAAAATTCGTATTCAATAAAGGAGTTTCATAGCAATACTGGCTGTTATTTGAAGCATTTATTGCTATGATTATTGTGACATCAGCAATTGATAAATTGTAGTTGTTATACTTAAACTGATATTGCTTGGGCAATTTTTAATTGCAGAACGTGAATCCCATTGAAGTAAATTTTCATGTCTAGTTGATTAACGATTTGCAGAAATCAGAGAAACAGTGGTTACTTAGATTGGAATATCATACTTTACGAGATAGCAGTAGCTGCTTTGAATTATATACAGTGTGTCTCACTGTAGACTGCACCACCCCACTATTTTGTTTATATATTATCGATTCAAAAAATTTCTTTTTTCTGATTATACCTCTCACTAGACTGTAATTTTAGGGTATGTTGCTTTCCCTTCACGGAGAAATGCTAGCCTACTACGATTTAAAATAAACAGCAAAATTGAATAAGTCGTATTAGGAATTTTTTTACAACAAAATTTTGTTAATAAGATTTGTTCAGAATCCTTCACATATGCTAAATCCAAAATTTCATTACAAACACAAAATTATGAAAATAATTTTTTTTGTTAAAATTCATCTTTTACTTGAATTTTTTAGAAAAAAAAATTTCAATATTTTTTGATTGTAATGAAATTTTGGATTTAGCTTATTTGAACGATTCTGAACAACTTGCATTAACAAAATTTTGTTGTAAAAAAATCCCTAATACGACTTCTTCAATTTTGCTGTTTATTTTAAATCGTAGTAGGCTAGCATTTCACCGTGAAGGGAAAGTAACATACCCTAAAATTACAGTCTAGTGAGAGGTATAACCAGAAAAAAGAAATTTTTTGAATCGATAATATATAAACAAAATACTGGGGTGGTGCAGTCTACAGTGAGACACACTGTATATATATATATACAGGGTGTCCAAAATTTGATGGTATACCATTGCTATGGAAACGCTTATAGATGGAATAGGGCATCAGATGTTCAAAAGTTGCGTAATTACATGTCTTTTAATATGACATCTGGAGATTGCAAAGAAAATCAGCGGTTCTCAAAATATTTGAAAAAAACTGAAAATTGGTCAAAATTTAAAATCGCTATAACTTTTTTATTTAAAGGAATTTTAAAAAACTGAAAAGTTTACATGATAACCTACACAATTACCTACATTTTCATCCAATCTGTGCATGTTTACGCCTACTAGATTTTGAGATACGGCTACTATCTTTTGTTTTTCATATGGCCGCCATATTGGATTTTTGCATGGAAGAATAGGAAAAAAATTAACGAATTCAACCATGTATCATACATGGTACTTTAGCTAAAAATAAACCCATAAAATCAACTTTTTATTATTAACACATTAACTATAAAGTTGCCATGAAATGAAACAATAAAATAATAAACAACGAATAGTATAAAAAATATCAAAATCAACAAAAACGTAAACAATTAAAAAATCAACAAATTAACTACAACAAATGTTCAAAATGACCACCATTGTTTAATATACATCTGTGTGCTCTCATGGTCAAATTTTTTTGAATATTTTTCAAAACGGTCGGTGTAATTTTATTACACGCCTCCCTAATTTTTAGTTTTAAATCATTTACATCACGGGGCGTTGTCTTATAAACATTATGTTTAATAATTCCCCATATGGAAAAATCCATAGGGGTTATGTCTGGAGACCTGGCCGGCCAATTTATGGGTCCATTATTACCAATCCAACAATTGGGTTTAAAAGTATTTAAAAATTCCGTAACACGCCTATCCCGATGTGCTGGTGCACCATCCTGTTGAAAGTATGTGAAATTGTTTAAGACACTTAGGGGAAGGTCATCCAAGAGATCTTGTAACGTATTTCTCAGCATATCCAAATACCTTTCCCCTGTTAAATGCTCCTCAAAAAAGATAGGGCCCACTACACTTGAGTCCAATACCCCGAGCCAAACATTTACACCAAACCTCTCCTGAAATGCAGTTTCGCGGTGTAAATGTTCATTTTCTTGGGTCCAACGATAGTGGATGTTTCTGTTAAACCAGCCGTTATTGCAGAATCTGCCTTCATCGCTCCACAGAATTTTTTTGAGAATGTTTGCATCCTGTCTTTTTTTTCTCAATAACCACCGGCAAAAAATGTTTCTCTTGTTGTAGTCCAAGGGCCTCAAATGTTGTACTTTTCTGTAGCAATAATGTCTGTACTTATGCCTTTTCAATATTTTTCTTGCCGACATTTTTTTGACACCTGTTTCTTTTTCGATTTCCCTCAGAGAAACCTCATTTTGATTAAAATTTTTAAAATGCACGTAGCCTAAAATAAATATTATAAGGTAAATTTAAACAAATTTTATTTATAAAATGCTATTACCCAAGACATTAGTTTCCTCTTCACCTCCTTCTGCTGTAACAGTTAATTTTCTTTTTTTCCGTTTTTCAAACTTTCCCAATTCTCGCAAATTTTTTTCTAACCGTGCAAATATTCTGGTATCAGGAACCTGTCTTTCAGGATACAAGTCCGCGTATCTTTCAGCAGCATTTCTTGCATTGCGAAATGCTCTTGCATACACAAAAAGCATATCGACTTTTTCTTCATTAGAATACTTCATTTTCATACACTTTATGGAAATTATTCAACACCTTGGTTGACAAGCGTAAGAGTAATTTGGATTAGATTGGATAGTCAATTGTTTCATTTCATGGCAACTTGACAGTTAGTGTGTTAATAATAAAAAGTAGATTTTATGGGTTTATTTTTAGCTAAAGTACCATGTATGATACATGGTTGAATTCCTTGATTTTTTTCCAATGCTTCGATGCAAAAATCCAATATGGCGGTCATAGGAAAAACAAAAGATAGTAGCCATATCTCAAAATGTAGTAGGCGTAAAAATACACAGATTGGATGAAAATGTAGGTAATTGTCTATGTTTTCATGTAAACCTTTCAGTTTTTTAAAATTACTTTAAATAAAAAAGTTATAGCGATTTTAAATTTTGACCAATTTTCAGTTTTTTTTAAATATTTTGAGAACCGCTGATTTTTTTTGCAATCTTCAAATGTCATATTAAAAGCCATGTAATTACGCAACTTTTGAACATTTGATGCCCTATTCCATCTATAACCGTTTCCGAGATAGCAATGGTATACCATCACATTTTGGACACCCTGTATATATTTTAGAGCTGTCGCCGCCTCTGCGCCCCCAGTTTGCAGTTATTATTTATTTTATTTATTACTATTTCCCGTTATTCCCCAAGGGGACATAGGGTGTCTGCAAAGTATTTCCAATGTTCTATATTTTCTGCTATCCTCTCCAGCTCTGTAATTGTGAGTTGTTTCTTCTTCCACTGTTCTGCGCCATATTTTTCTCAGTCGCCTTTGTCTTCTTTTACCCTCTGGATTCCACTTCAACACTGCTCTCGAGGGTTCGCGAATATCTTTCCTTAAGGCATGGCCTATCCATCCACATTTTCTTCTCTTTATTTGTATGTTTATGTCTTGTTGTCTCGTTTTAATCTTTAATTCTTCATTTGTTATCCTTTCAGGCCACCAGAATCTTAATGTATATCTCAGACATCTCTTTACAAGTCTGTAGTTTTCTTTTAATCTCGTTTGTGACGCACAATGATTCACAGCCGTATATTAACACCGGTTTCACTGTTGTATTATATTAAAAACTTTTAGCTTAAGTGTTTATTTTCGTCTTTCGCTCTCCATATTTTGTTCATTTTACAGAACGCACTTCTAGCTTTATTAATTCTTTGTTCAACGTTTTTCAGGAACCCACCAACACTAGTTATTATGGCACCCAGATAATTGAAACTGTTCGTTTTTTCTATAACTTCTCCTTTCACACTGCAAATCATTTGTATTTTGCACATTTACTCTGGTTAACTTTGTCTTCTGTGTATTTATTTTCAGGCCCATCTTACTTGATTCTGTTTGTAGTGCCTCCATTTTGTCCCCCACTTTTGCTGAAAATTATGTGAAATCATGCATGCGTCATCAGCATATTCTAAATCTTCTAAACTTTCTGTTAAATTCCAGGTAATTCCTCTTCCTTTCCCATTAACTGCTTTTCTCATAACCTTCTCCACTATAACAAGGAACAGCAATGGCAATAGGATACATCCTTGCCTTACTCATGTTTCTGTAGGGAAAGATTC
>JABXWE010102673.1:0-50157 GCA_014611495.1 Limonius californicus | reverse complement strand
TTTAAAAATAAGAGGGTTTAAATCGAGTGAGTGGATGCGCCACCATCCGTTATTGGCGATTCAACGGCCACCAAAATGTTTCATAAATGAAACACTAACCGGGTGTTGTTTGTAAAACGTAAAATATAATATAAGTTGTATAACAATACATTAAGTATCATGCGGTCCCAGGAGAGCACAGTATATAATCGAAGATGTAGGCCCAGAACAATAACGGCCATGGAAGTGTTACAGGCTGTGAATGAGAATCTCCATGTAAGAAAAAAACATCTAATCAAAAATGTAGGTATTAGTAGAACTTCAGTTAGAAGAATTCTGAAAGCATATGTATTTCATCCCTATCGTATTACAACTTAGCTGACGCACCCTGTATAACTAATTTGGTAAATAATTAAAAATAAAAATTTTGTAGTAAAAAATACGTTCATGTTTTTCGCGTTAGAAGTGCATGAATGTGGAACCTTACCATATGCCCACCCCGTAGTTACGCCACTGACTTATCACCATCACCGACTGTAGTTTGTGCTATTTAGTTATTTGTGACGGCAAAATCTAATAAATGAGGTTTTCTGAGTAAAAGCCAAGGGACATGAAAAAGGTAATGAAAATTAATATCTTAACAACACAACACGAAAATGTGTAATGAAACAAATGTACGGCAGTGAGAAAATAAAAGTAGAAAGGAGGAAAGGAAAATAGTCTGTATATAAGCGTAGGGATTTCAAAGCTTCTGCGAGAAACTTCTCGTAGTGTTAAGAAAGTGTCCTTTCAGAAGCTTGAAGATGAGTTGGTATTTTGATCGTTTTCTGAAAATATTAGTTCTTGGATATGCATATTTTTTTATTTAACAATAACTGTTTGCTCTAATTTTAGTTACGGATTTAATTACCCTGAAATTTGAAAGAATTGCCTACTCATGCTTCAAGTAAGTGCTAACTACAATATTTTTGGGCTAAAATAGCTATAGAAAAATCTGGAATAGTTTCACATTAACCTACACCTTAAATGTGAATCATCTTAACCGCTAACTGGCCCAAGAGTTGTTTAGTCAAATCGCTAGTTAATGTCGATTAATTTGGCAAACAGTGTTCTGTAGAATACCAAACAATAACGAATATTGCTATTATAGCTGTTGATACTGGTGGAGGTCATTCATTATAGTAATCTTGACGTTATGAGTAATTTGCAATCGTTTCTTCAATATTATGTTAGATTTTTAAGTTTACGCAGTATTTCTATCCTTTAAAAAGTAAACATTCTCCTAATTATCTTACATTCTATTTAGGAAAATTACTACCTTACGTATTTTAGCTTAAAATGCATTATCAACGCCATACAAAGTAACAATTCGTAACAAAGCAGTATGTATTTTGCACTCTCGTGAATATTTTATTTCCTAAAATGCACTTTCCTCTTTCTAGAACTTAAAAATTTCTGTATTTATTATTTTTTGTACTACCAGAAAGGCATTTCATCCCAATACCTAAAAAGTAAAAATTTCTTATAACTAAAGTATGCATCAATACGACAAATACGAAGCGTTCCATACTATACAGGGTGACAATAATCTATCCGTGTTGTATGGGTAACTTTGTTAATATAAGAGTTACAGAGTCGGTTAAATTACCAAAGTTGGGCAGAATTTTGACGCGAATTTAATGCCATTTTTGAATTTGACCTAGATTTTCAACTTTTTTAAATATTTTAAAAATACTAAAAATGAACTATTTCTTAAATGTTAAATAATTCCACAACCGTTTATGCTAGAACATAAATAAAAAATGGTTTTTGTAGATCTTATTACGTAGAATTCAAAAAAATTATCAAAAAAGTCATGGCGCTCTTGATTTTCGAGATATAAACTAAACTTCCATTTTTTTAAATGGCAATCATAGTTGGCCGTAGGCTCATTAAAAAGCTCTTTTTTTTGCTGATTTCAAATATGTATGGGTTGTCCTATCTATTTTTATTAGTTTGCTCAGGATTTACAAAAATAAAAGTATGAAATCAAAAATTTATCTCTAGAAAGAATGGTGTGCCTTGGAATTGGAAAACAAATGATGTAACGACCTGTTTCGTTTGTTCTTATTATCTAGTAATAATAGAAAACACCAATCAAAAAGAATACTTGAATTTAATTACCAACAACCAATAAATTTATAGCTAATAATAAGAAAATAAATTTACGTGAACCTAAATTAAATGAATCATAATAATGTTTCAAAATGACCACCATTTTCTTGGGCACATAGCTGACACCGTCTTAATATTTCACTCTGCACTTTTAATAAGCTGTTATATCTAATTCCACTAATAGCGGTTCTTATTTAATTTTCAATTTTTCAACATTATTAGGCTTCTCTTTATAGACTTTGTCTTTAATTGTTCCCCATAAAAAAGTCGAGTGGGGTTAGGTCCGGAGACCTAGGTGGCCATGCTATGGGACCTCTGTTACCTATCCAGTTATTAAATCTTTCCAATAAGTAGTTAGATACAATTTGTGCATTGTGGGCAGGTGCCCCATCATGCTGCAAATAATTCAAATTCTATATTAGGTTTAATGGAACTTCGTCCAACATTCCTTCTACATGTTGATCTCGTCTTCCAACCGTAATATCACGATTTTCCTGCGCCCAGTAAATGTGGTTTTTTTCTATTAAATAATCCATTATTCGTAAATTTTGCTTCAACAGTAAATAGAATCGTTTTAGAGAACCCTTCGTTTCTTCGACTTTCTTGAACAAACCATCCAGCATAATTTAATCTTCTTTCCAGATCTGTTGGGTACAATGTATTTCCGACATGATGATGATAGGGCCTAAAGTTATTTTGTTTCAAAATTATCCGCGCTTCTACTCTGGATGTGTTACACTCGTACACCCGTACAGATGCACTCGGCTTAAAATTATTGTATGCTAAAACACGTACTTCCGTCTCTTCCTCTTCATTTATATTTCTTTTGGCTTCTTTTGGTTTGTAAAAAGATCCACACAGTTTTAAATTTGCCACATTTACTGGGCGCAGGAAAATCCTGATATTACGAGATCAACATGTTTTTTCTATAAATGCTTGGTGGTGTGGTATTCTCGATACAAAAATACTTGGTCCGTATTTTTCTGAGGAAAATTTAAATTCAGAGCGGTATTTATTATTTTTAAGAAATGAATTAGAAGTAATGTTGGACGAAGTTCCGTTAAACCTAATACAGAATTTGAATTATTTTCAGCACGATGGGGTACCTGCCCACAATGCGCAAATTGTATCTAACTACTTATTGGAAAGATTTAATAACTGGATAGGTAACAGAGGTCCCATAGCATGGCCACCTAGGTCTCCGGACCTAACCCCACTCGACTTTTTTTATGGGGAACAATTAAAGACAAAGTCTATAAAGAGAAGCCTAATAATATTGAAAAATTGAAAACTAAAATAAGAACCGCTATTAGTGGAATTAGATATAACAGCTTATTAAAAGTGTAGAGTGAAATATTAAGACGGTGTCAGCTATGTGCCCAAGAAAATGGTGGTCATTTTGAAACATTATTATGATTCATTTAATTTAGGTTCACGTAAATTTAATTTCTTATTATTAGCTATAAATTTATTGGTTGTTGGTAATTAAATTCAAGTATTCTTTTTGATTGGTGTTTTCTATCATTACTAGATAATAAGAACAAACGAAACAGGTCGTTACATCATTTGTTTTCCAATTCCAAGGCACACCATTCTTTCTAGAGATAAATTTTTGATTTCATACTTTTATTTTTGTAAATCCTGAGCAAACTAATAAAAATAGATAGGACAACCCATACATATTTGAAATCAGCAAAAAAAGAGCTTTTTAATGAGCCTACGGTCAACTATGATTGCCATTTAAAAAAATGGAAGTTTAGTTTATATCTCGAAAATCAAGAGCGCCATGACTTTTTTGATAATTTTTTTGAATTCTACGTAATAAGATCTACAAAAACCATTTTTGATTTATGTTCTAGCATAAACGGTTGTGGAATTATTTAACATTTAAGAAATAGTTCATTTATAGTATTTTTAAAATATTTAAAAAAGTTGAAAATCTAGGTCAAATTCAAAAATGGCATTAAATTCGCGTCAAAATTTTGCCCAACTTTGGTAATTTAACCGACTCTGTAACTCTTATATTAACAAAGTTACCCATACGACACGGGTAGATTATTGTCACCCTGTATAGAACAACCAGAGGAATGCTTAAAATAAAAATATGTAATGTGTACTGTTGCAACAAAAATGAATTTATCTGAACAAACATATTTTATAAATTAGCAAAGAAAGCGTTGCGCGTTGCCCACGAGTTCAGCTACTGTTCAGTTTTAATGTCAGAATTTATTCAAAAGGTCCTGTAAGGAAGTATTTATGAAGAAATTAATAAGAATCCCGTGCCTATCGCTACTGATAAGTGATTCCCAAAAATTGTTTCAGGAATGTGTCAATTTTTAGAGATTGATGTTAAACGGAGTTCTGATAATATTTTTTTTTTCGTATTGTAGAATAATGTAGACCATCTATGGATCATACTAAAAGGTTGTACAATTTATTGAGTGAATCAAAAAGAGTGATTTTTATTGCGCAATATGGAACAAATTGCTTCGTCTGGATGCACTATTGGTTCATTTCTGTCAGAACAGTCGTACCGGGAACAACTTCGCGAATCATAATGTATGTCTACCGAAGAAAAAGAAAACGATGGAAAATTTATTTTAGAATGTACTGAAGTATATGATCCTTTGCCGGCTATACGAAATGTGAAGTGCAAGGAATATAGTAATAGAATACAGAAACAAATGAACAATGGCCAATGGGAATATACAGTGTGTCCCAAAAAGTACCGGCAGTATTTCAAGGATGAATTGCATAACTTACCTATAGAGTCGAAAAGTCCATATAAACATATGTCCTAAACATAACCATTAACAAGTTACTATTTATTTCATAATTTATGTGGCTAAAATGTTAGTTCAATGGATTTCTGAAATACTGATCTAAACTAGTTGATGTCCGTAGGTCTCATAATGGGATCAGGTAGATATGTCGTTGAATAAAACTACAGCCAAATCCCACAAAATAGATTTAATGTTGTTGGAGGTATAAAATGGTGTTAACGTTTTCGAACCCACTTGGGTTCATCTTCAGACTAAAATAACCATATAAAAATATTTCAGATGTTCAGAAAAAGCAAAAAGCCAATTTTCTGAACATGTGAAATATTTTTATATGGTTATTTTAGTCTGAAGATGAACCCAAGTGGGTTCGAAAACGTTAACACCATTTTATACCTTTAACAACAATAAATCTATTTTGTGGGATTTGACTGTGGTTTTATTCAACGACATACTGATCTAGTTGCCATGATCGCGTCTTTTGTTTGATAACATTTGAACATTGTTTTTAAAAATTGTCAGTTTTTTACTGTGATACTCAAGTTATTGGTTTCTTCTTTGTATCCTTATTCCCATCGTAATTTACAAGTGATTCACAATGTCAATGCTATTTTCAAATGCAAAATATTCAGATATTGATTATGTTTACAGTCTGTGCGATGATAATGCTTTAGCAGCACAACAAGAATATATCGTAGAAGATATCCCAATAGAAGACTGCCTACGTGTGCAGTTTTTTAATTCACATCGTCAGCTGAGGGAACATGGCACTTTCAACGCAAGACATGCAGCCGGCCAAGGAGTTGTCCGTAGACCCATAAACGATGATGAACAAGTTCTTGGTTTATTACAAGAAGATGCGTCTATAAGTGGGCGAAGAATTGCATTACGTACTGTTATATGTAGAAACCAGGTTTGGAGAATAATAAGAAGTGCTCGCTTACATGCACATCATCATTAAAGAGTTCATGCTCTAGGTAATGATTTTGAAGCTCGTTTAGGTTTTTGAATTAGGTACAAAATAAGCACAATTTACCGTATATTTTATGGACCAATGGAGCTCCTATGACACCAGATGGTGGATCAATAATTATCATAATTTTCATCAATGGGCTGCAGAAAATCTTCATTTAAAGAAGACGCATTTTCAATATAGATTTAGTGTTAATATGATAGCTGGTATACTTAATCATCGTCTGATTGGACCATTTGAACTGCCACACCGTTTGAATGGTACGAATTACGAATATTTTCTAGAAAACTCTTTACCCTTATTACTTGAAGATGTGCTATTAAATATTAGACGTACAATGTGGTATCAACACTATGGGGCACCAGCACATCGATGTCTTCGTGTTTGAGCTTGGCTTAACGCACATTTTTCGAGAAGATGGATTGAAGTAGGAGAATCCATATGGCCACCGCGTTCGCCGGACCTGACTCCATTAGATTTTTATATTTGAGGTCACATGAAACAAATTGTTTATGCAACCGAAGTGCACACGGTAGAAGAATTACGCCAAAGAATACAGCAGGCTGTCGATATTATTAGGAATAACCCAGCAACCATATTAAGAATGCAGCGATCTCTTCTGCGACGTGCGGCTTTATATATCGAACACAATGGAGATAATTTTAAACATTTCTTGTAAATAAAATAATAAAAACGTATTAAAAAAAGAATTATTTCATAAAATTCGTTGAACTAAAATTTTAGCCACATAAATTATGAAATAAACAATAATTCGTTAATGTTACGTTATGGACTGTTCGACTTTAAATAAACTCTGGAATTCATCTTTGAAATGTTGCCGGTACGTTTTGGGACACCCTGTATATCGCAGAAAGTTTCGAAAATCGTCTTTCTTTTCGAACCGCTCCTCGATCCACCTGAACTTTTCCCCCTGTGCAGTGGTCACACAACTAACTTCTGTGACACTCAACTTGTTGGCTACAGAAATATCAGACGTCAACTAAATTATTGGCTAAAAATATTGCATCGCCTGAGGCAGCTAGCAATAATATTCCAATATGATTCCACTTAATAATTTATTATAATATTTACTTTGTTCTATTGTTGTATCTGAATTCCCTGTGATTATTTAATATAATATTTCAAAGTAGGTACATTTTATTAATTATAATACGTCCCTTTCTGTTAGCATTCCGGCAAGAGCAATTTACTGCTTCCGCCTCTGTTTTTCATTAAAATTTATAAATCAATACTAAAATAACCGCAGTCGCTTGATTTAATCTAGTGTTAATTGAGCGTCCAGCAGCATCCGCACCTTTAGCTGAGGTTGTTATTACAAGAAAAAAAAAAGACTTTACCAGTACAATTACAAAATATAATCGTGTTTATAAATATAACAAAATTCATAAACAAGTTTTATGGAGCAACCTTTTTTTTCTTTTGTCCACTATTTAGTACGAGCTCTTAATTTCCACCAAAGTTCTATCAATTTTTCCAACTTGCAATATCAGCTCTAGCTAAATCTTATTAGTATTAACAAAATCCAAACAATTTGCCATCTTCAGCTAATCCTGTAATTGCTTTTTGCTTTGACGACAAAATTAATTGAATTCCCGTGATTTTTATATGTATCACGGGTCATCCTTTTTCATTCTCGACATATTAAAATCAGGAAATAATATTTTGTCATTAGTTATATACTCATAAGATTCTATTATTTGAAAATTTAAATATATTTGAAGTACAACACTGTATATTTTGCATATCATTCGGAGGTAAACAGGTTTTCAGTAAGAAACCGCAATTCTGAATGCACAAAACATAATCAATACAAAACGAATTTGACTTTAGGTGTGCAAGTCCAGAGTTTTAACACCATTACACTATTTTTCAATGTGAATAGGAGGCCAACTTATATTGAAAAGACTATACAGTAGGAGAAATATTATTATAATTACCTACCGTAGCATCATTTACGTTTTCCAGAACTCAAACAAAAAAATATTATTCTGATCCCGTGAGTGCTTATTTTCAATTAGTGGTCAGTTTCAACAATAAAATTGATGCGTATCGCGATTCTTAATTATGAAACTAATTTGTGTTTAATAATTAAAAACACACCAAAAGCATGCACAAAGGGAAAAGCACCTTTTTTATATCAGAATTTAATTCTGTAGATAAAATATATTTTAATTAACTGTAAACAAATTGAATTTTTGTGAAATGGTATCGGACAACCTCTTGGTTTCTAAATCCACCTGTGTTTGCTTTCTTTACAGTCACTGTGTGTCTTTTACCAGATAGTGCTTGTGTTTACTTGTATTCTGTAGTTGTGAATTTTTAATTTTATTGATAATTAACAATTTGTTAGGAAGGTCAAATGAACAAACATAAATAAAAGCATGCTTGCATATAACAGCAGAGCTACCTCCTACAAAATATTATACCATTCTATATAACCCATACGTTTCTCCCTAATTGCTAGTAAATCCCATAAGACATCACCATCGTGGTCACTGTCATGAATGGAATTGTTAGAAATTCTGGGAAATTAATTAACCCGTCTCGCTGGCCCTACCAACAAGATCGCAGTTAAACCAGATCTTGAAAAGGATCAACTATCTAATTCTAATAGGTATCTCAGTACTGACCAATATCCACGCAGGATCAACACACAGATCTCCAGATTTGTAAAAAGAGCTCTCAGCGAGGACACAGTTTTTTTTTTAATATTTACATTGCGAATCTACAATCTACTCGAATTACAGAGTAATAAGTAAGTATAATGGCGAGGTAGCTATATGTCATGAGTTGGATTCAGGATTCACTCAATGAGGTCTTCCGGCCATAGCCGTTTAAGTATTCTTTCCGCGGGCTGGTGGGAGTAGAGGTTAGCGATGTACTGATTAGTGTGATGTAAGGTGCGATCACGACTTTTACTAGCGGTATTCTTGATAACATCTGCGATGAAAGGAATTCCGAGGTCATTATGGAGGGTGTGATTGCTGATAAACCATAGATCGTTAGCCAGATTACGCAGCGCCTTCGACTGGAAGGATTGTAATATTTTGGTATTTGAGGGTTTGCTACATCCCCATAATTCGATCCCATAGGGATGTCAGGTGTCAGGATGACTTTATAGAGTAGCAGCTTGTTTTCTAGACTCAATTGCGATTTACGTCCAATTAGCCAATACATATTATTTGTCTAGAGGTTGAGTTGCTGTCGTTTGGCTTTGATGTGGGCTCTCCAGTTCAATTTTTGGTCCAGATGGAGACCTAAGTATTTCACCTCAGTTTTTATAGGAATTGGTATATGGTATATGGTAACTTGCATACAAATTGCGCGTTTGGTAGTAAATGTAATTTGGGTGGAGTTACTACTGTTTACTTTGATTCTCCATCGATATAGCTAGGGTTGTAGGAGGTTTAAATGTCTTTGCAGCTTATCAGATGCGTTATCAAGGTTGTTATCTGATGACATTATTGCAGTGTCATCTGCAAAGGTGGCAATTAAGGTATTATTTGTAGTTGAGATATCTTCAGTATAAAGGAGGTACAGGAAAGAGCCGAGGGCACTTTCTTGCGGAATACCGGAGTTTATAGAATGATAATTTAATAGCGCGTTCTCGTATTGGACTTGATAGCATCTGTCAGTTAGGTAGGATTTTAGGAGGAAGTAAATTTGATGGGTTAGTTTTCTTTTTATTTTGTATAAAAGTCCGGGATGCCAGACCTTATCGAAGGCTTGCTGGATATCAAGAAACACCGCAGTGCACGTTTTTTCCCCTCAAGATTTTCTTTAATATGCTTAACTATTCTATGGCATTGCTGAATGGTAGCGTGACCTTCAGGGAAGCCGAACTGGTGCAGAGGAATGAGTTCATCTAGTGGTGTTATTTCTTTGATTCTGTGTAGAAGTAATCGCTCGAATAGTTTAGAAAGGAGGGGTAGCAAACTTATGGGTCGGTATGAGCTAGTTTCTTACGGGGGTGTACCAGGCTTGGCAATCATAGTTATTAATGCATATTTCCATTGTGTAGAGAAGTGTGAAATGGCAAGCATACGATTGTAAATCGTTGTAATGTGGACTATTGCTTTTTTTGGGAGATGCTTTAGTACGGTCCCCACTATGAGATCGTATCCAGGGGCTTTATATGGACTAATTTGTTTTATTTCCCTGTAGAGTTATACAAGAGAAACGGTTTCAGGGGTAGAGATAGTTGACCAGGCGAGTTGACATATATATCAATCTCTGCGTCCAAGTTGGGGTCTTTAGATGGTTTAGAGGACACAGTTGAAACAACAACTTCGAAATGTGCAATACGGCTTCTGAGAAAACTACATGAATAATAAGTTGTGTGCGCATAACTCTGCAAATCAATGGGGAGCACGTGCTCACAGAACCGTAATTCAACACACAGTTTCATAGCAAATTAAAAACCCAACCTCGATTATAAATTAAGAGCACCAAGTCATAATTCTAACTTCTAACAATATAGCACAATTCCTGAGCATACAGCTTAATATTCTATTAAATGCCACCAGCACTTTACTCAGATCGATGTTCTATTCACAATCATTCAATTCAATGGTTTTACTACACCTGTCTCTTACATAATCAACAAAGCACCCACATGTTTTATACGGCGCAATGATATACTTAATATATAATAATAAACCTACACAATGTTTTAATATACATAACAGAAATAATACGAGGCTTGTCCAACTGAAACCCATCTTTGATCAACTTAGCCTTGAAAACAAATGTAATAATTCAAATCACGTTTGTTAATGTTAGTAGTGTTTGCAAGCAACACATTCTTAAGTTTCTGGCGTTTGAATTTGAATCTGACTTTTAAAACTGGCGCGTGTTGCAAATCCGTCCAAGTTTGATCAGCGTGCGATCTTACAATTTTCATGCACTGAGAGTGTGCATATAATTTCTGGCGTTTGAATTTGATTCTGACTTTTAACACTTCGATTTTGAAATGGCGTTTTTTGTTGAAAATTAGACCAAGTTTGATCAGCGTGCGGTTCTACAATTTTTATGCGCTGAGGCGCTGAGCCATTGCAGATTCATACGCGAATAAGCAGTGTATGGAAATACATGTATTGCGTACAATTGTGAAGGAATGGTGCCGAAAATTTAAGAATGGAAAGGAGGGGATTATGGATGAGGCGCGACCAGATGTACCGTGTACTGCATTCAAAGAAAACGATATGGCATGTGTGGAAGGCCTTATTAGAGAAAATCGTCGAATTTCAATTAGAGAAATTTCATAGTATTGTTCGTAATCTGCGTTACAGCAAAGTTTATTCGCAATGGACTCCTCGTCTCTTGTCTAATGAACAAAAATGCTTGCGAGTGGGCTTATCTCTGCAATACCTCACATACTATAGGGAAAATGGTGATGACTTTCTTCTGTTAATAGTTGCTGGTGACGAAACTTGGTGCCATTACTACGAGCCATCCAGTAAGTTATCATCGGTGCAGTGGAAACATTTAAGTTCACCACCACCGAAGAAGTTTAAAGCACAACCTTCTGCAGGCCAGGTGATTTTTTTTTCGACCATAAAGGACCCTTATTGATAGAGTTTAAGGAACCTGGAGTAAATGTCAACGCAAATCTGTACAATGAAACTTTGAACAAGGTTCATCAAGCAATGAAACGGAAACGTCCAGGAAAACCTATGCGTGGGGTCATTTGCATTTGCACGACAATGTTAGGTCTCATGTTGCTAATGTGGTAAAAGAAAATCTTCAAAGAAAGAAATGGAGGGTTTTAGGGCATCCACCCTGTAGCTCGGATCAATCGCCTTACTATATCCAAATTGTTGGACCGCTGAAAAGGGTGTTAAAAGGTCGGCAATTCAAGTCTGTCACAGAAGTACAGATAGCTGTGGAAGACTTCTTAAATCAGCAGCCACAAGAATTCTATGAGAATGATATACGTTGGTTAGTAAAACAGTGGGATAGGTGCCTTAACTGTGACGGTAACTATTTGTAATTAAATTGTTGAATACATTTTTTATAAAGCAAAGATGGGTTTCAATTGAACACAGCTCGTATTATTACAACCCTATTTCATCACATTATCAACCGCTGAAAACACTAATATACTGATTTGTATATTAGCGTTTTCAGCGGTAGCCAATGCAATAAATTTTTATTAAATTTAAATAACTAGCATTTTGTCATTAAGGACGTATCAAGCAGTAGACAAATACAGAAAGATACTAATCAAAAAAATAAACTACTTTCCACATTCATGTTGTCAGTATTTACTTTCAGTCTTGGTATAGTAAGAATCCACATTATTATGAAATGTTAAAAGTTATGTAGTTAATATCATAAGACACTGGCCTCAGAATGTTAACGCAATATTCAACATCTTCTATTTATTAATTTCAAATCAAAAAATACAACAAAGTGAAAATATGATTTATTGTTTCATCGTTAAAAGATTTCCCAAACATTTTTTAACATTTAATTTAACACGATTTCTAATTTGTTTTATTTTTTCACCCGATATGCAAATTTACCAAACAAAAGCCCCGACCAATTAAATTAGGGTTCGCGTTTTGAATAATATTTACGCCATGGGTTCTACTTACTCTTTTTTAGAAAAAGTGGAAAACTGACCAGACTTAAAACCCCTGAATTGGTTTCGATCTTGGATTAAAAAAAGTTTTGCGTTTATTTTCGACATACTTTCCTGACGTAATAATCTAATCGTCGGTACTAGTATTGCGAGTAATTGCAAGTCGGTTTATAAATTCTTACTTAAAACAGTTTTGTGTAGACGTTCATATAATTTTTCCTTGTAATCTAATAATGGCGATTTATATAAACGCAAAACAAATGGTACTTTAGATTGAGGTTATGTAAATTTTAAATTTATTCAATGGGCTCTGCATACAAAATGCAATACACGATATTGAGTTAATACGCTAGCAGCTATAATTCAATATGCGAGCGAGGATTTCGGGACTATATTCTACTTCTAGCTTACATTGACAAGCAAGGCTATTTTCATCAATAATATCAATAGTTATCATTGCTGCAGCACATATTCTTGATAACTAGTAGTTACTGCTTTAAACGTTATCGATGTCCTATCGGCCTAAATTAAGTTTTACAGGACTATATTTTTACAGAAATTTGTAGAAATGTTGTTAATAAGTATTCATATTAATGGGATTCAATTTACTACGTGTATAGGAATCGGGCACAAACCAGGATTTATCAGTTGCCACCCTTTGCACTTTATTTTTCATTATCTAAAGCTTCTTTAGTTGTGTTTTAGTCCGAACTGGTCTAAGGATTGCTTTGTAAATGCAAAACGCGTATTTACTTCTTAGGTGAAATTAATGGATATAATAATATATTAGCAGAGCATGAAATTCCTTCAGTTTGAGGTTATGTCAGACACCTGCGTCATATCTGGTGGTAAATATTTCAACCATATTTCCACTGCAGTTTTTAATTTTGTCTAATTTTGATACTGAACCTTCCTTGCACTCAACAGTACGTAGAACATAATAAAATCAACCAAGGGTGTGTACCTCGTTAAAAAAATAAACACGTAACCTAATTTTAATTGTTTGCAGTCTGCGGACGTCAGTTTAACCGCCACAATAATTAAAAAAAAGATTTCAATTTCTGCTTTCCAATCATTTTTAATAGATTCATTACAAGTGCTTTCGATAGGCGTTGGTGTTTAGTAATGGGGTTATGATAATAATAATACTATGTGGATAAAGAAATTGCACGGATTTGCTGATAGCATACTTTATCCCATGGTATAACACGAATTTACTGTTTTCCCCAAAAAGTTAGTTGTCAGTCTGAGTAAAGTGCTGGGTTCACATAATGAATATTGAATATTGGACTGTGTATTTAGTAATTGTGTCTTGTGGTTGTACACTAGAAATATAACTGTGTGCTCTGAAATTATTATCTGAATGCTAACTTTTTATATTATTATTAAAGCGATGTGGTCAGTAATGGTGCTATGTGTACCTAATAATTAACTGGTTGCGTACCCCTATTTATAGTGAGGGGTGTGTGTTGCTATTTAACGTGCTCATTAGTAGCAATGTGTATACCTAAACGGGTAAATAGAGTTTTATGTTGATACTTTATTATTAGACCTGTGTGCTCAGCAATGCTATTGGGTGAACCTAGGGGAAATGTGCCTCTAATTTATTGCAAGCATTGCGTGTTGCTATTTTGCTAGCAGAGATGTGTTCAGTAATGGTACTGTGTGTACCTAAATAGCTGTATGCTTCTAATCTGTTGTTAGAGTTATGTGTCGCTATTATATTATTAGAGCGATATGCTCAGTAATGGTATTGTGTGGGCCTAAAGGGCTGTGTGCTCCTACTTTATTGCGGGAGTTGTGTGTTATTATTTTATCGCTAGAGCTGTGCGCTCGGTCATGGTACTGCATAAACCAAATGAGCTATACATATATCCCTAACTCACTAGGAGTTGTATGTTAACATTTTATTCTTACAGCGGTGTCCTCAGTAATGGTATTATTTAGCCTTAAAGGGCTATCTGTCGCTAACTTAAGGTGAGGGTTGTGTATTGATATGTTTTTATTAAAGCTGTGGGTTAAGCAACAAGACTGTGTGTACCTAAAGGCATACTGCATACCCCTAATCTATCTGTAGTACTATGTTATTTATTATTAGAACTAATTTATTGTATAACCTGTATATATCTATATTGTTATTAGAATAGCAATGCTTCTGCATGTATGTAACTGAATATTGTTTGAAAATTGATATTTCAGCTGTGTATTTGTCGATGGTGCTTTATACCCACGTAGGAAGCAGTGTGGTCACTCATATACATATTTATTAAACGATTCAGCGGGTTTCCTAATGAGCTTCAACAAGTTAACCTCTTCTATAATTTATAATTCATATCGATTAATGTTGTGAATATCATTGCACGACGAGGTCCATAATCATTTTCGGCCGAACGCAAGGATCTAGAGAGGGCGGCCGTAAAATCAGATACGCAAGAATACGTGAATTTGGTAGTCAAAATTTTTAACACATGTTTAAATCGCATTTCTAATAGAACTACTGTTAACTACGATTACATATTAAATTTTATCAGTGGGAAAAATAAGTGGAATGGCTCATTGTAGATGATCAAATTTTTGTTGGCTAACAACTTTAACTAAAACAATTACAAAATAATAGTTCACTTACACATCTCTGAGAGTTTCTTTATACGGTTGAAACCAATTGTTTCTAACAAATCTGATATCGGAATCAGTCACTGTTATCCTATGTAAATTGTCATCCAAATCTGAAGGAACTTCCGTAAGCTCCTTTCCGTAACACCGACATTCCATTTCCAATTCCCCTGCTTCTGCGGCATTATAGCAATCGCATGTGGAGGAATTGCTGTGGTTCTTCCGTGGTTCCACTTTAGAAACGAAGACATGCTGATGTTCTACGGCGGCTGGTACCTGATCGATGTATTCTATTGTCGTGACGGCTCTTAAATTTAAAACTACGAGCCAACACAGAAAGATATGTCGAAACATCTGAAATAAGAAAAGAACACGCATTAATAGGTTGAACTTCAGAGGAAACCTTGAGTTCGTTGTGTACAAGCTAATTTGAGCCAGTTATCATGTCGGAAATAGGTCTTGTGTGCTTATTGTTCGAAATTGACGTCAAAGCCTTACACAAAATAAATAGCATTAGCCTCTGATTGACGCTTTAGTTAACAACTTCAATGAACAAAAAAGCTGAGGCTACCAATTCAGTAGCATGGCATTTCGTTATGTGAATAGTTCTAAGATAAATATTTACAGTAATAATACACATTTTAGATATATATCTACTAATACTTAAAAGATAAAACCAGGTAAAACCGAACTGCAACAAAAATGTTGGAAACAATACAGATTTTATATTGTTTTTGATGCCGTAATCTCAAACATTTGTAGAAACGGACGAGAAGTCCCTAGTAATAATAAAAGCAGTTTAGACTCGGAGGACTAATTTAATTTAAACGTGGAATTCATAGAGGATACCAACAAGAAATTAGAGCTAGCGTACTAATTGTACATTTTGCTGCTCTGTAGGTACGCAGAATGTTAGAAGAACCTTGTGTATAATTTCTGAAAAGTACTTTATTGGCGACACAATACCTGTGTACATTTAGTACAACCTTGTTCACTAGCCTGGAATTTGTATGTTTTGAACATATTATTTATGAAACCAATTTTTGCATTTAAAAAATATTATTAATTAATTGAACATTAGATGGACGTTAAAAAGAGTCTGAAGGTGCCCTCTAAAACTAGAAGTATGTTACAGAAAACTGTTAACATTGCTTCCTGAAAGAAACTGTATACTTTCAATTTCTTATTTCTGAAATAATGTAAGGTTATGTGTGTACTGAGATAAGTAAGATTTAGATTAGATTAAATAATTTTTTAGTAACTCTGATGACATACTTCAGTTGTCTCCACAAGCGAACTATTTCTGAAATTTAAAAACAACTTCGAATTTTTCTAAGAAAATTTCATTATTTAATGAAAAATAAAACGTGGAGGTCTGTTATTATTATCTATTGTTAGTATCAACGGGTAATAATCAAACATTGGTGGGCTAGTATAAACCATCGTGATTTCCAGAAAGATACTCCTTGGCTAGTTCTAAAAAGAACCATTTTTTAAACATTGGAGAAATAATTGAAATCTATTCTTGCTCACCGAATGTATGGCATTTATTGACGTTTGAAAGTTAATAAAGGTCAGACATACGTTAACGGAGTCAAAAGCAAACACTAGCTAACTTGACCACAGATTTTTCTGCGGAAACTTAGATGTGTAATTCATTTTGGAGAAATCATAGACAAACAGTAGAGCTGCTCGGCAGGGATATATCATAATCAACGTCTTTCAAATAACACGCAATACACGGATTGCAAAAACGATTCTCTTCTTCTTAAAGTTCCGTATTCATTAATGAATGTTGGCAGCAAAAACGATTAAGAAAGCGAAAACTGCTCCACTCACTAACTACATAAAGAATAAAGGTTCTTCCATGAACTAGAAAGTTACAATACTAACCATAACTATAAACAAAATTCTTCAGGCCACTTGAAATGAACTATAAAACAGTACATGTAAATTTCGAAATTTTGGAACTATACAATTGGTCATCAAAATATTACAAATTAACGATTTACGTTATAGGAAAACATGCAAATCTGCAGAAAATGTTTTAATAAACATAATTTCTATCCCAAAAAACCCTACGTCATGTTTGAGCATACCACAAAATGTGATTTAACATTAATTTAAGGGCTGATCTCCTTGGAGATAGATTAACTGGATCAATTGTTTCTTAAACGGCTTAGGTGCTGATGATTACCGTAATTTTTTACTTTTAGATTCAGAATATATTTTTTTTATTTGAACCTATTTGCACGATGCTGTTTCACCTCATATACGGTGCTCGGGATAATTTTCACGTAGAAGCGTTGGTTGGGGTGACAAAATTTCATGGCCAATCAGATCGACAAATCTCAACCGCCTTGATTTTCTTCTTCAAGACACAAGTGAGCGCATATACAGTACCCGTAGATAGCACACAGGGATTAGAGGTAAGGATAAACCACTGCTAAATGCTTCGAAATATGATCCACCGCACACTTTCAAGAGTTGTAACATATCACGGCCATGAATGTGCTGATTTCGAAGAAGTTGTAAAAAAATTACTTCTTTACATCGTTTCAGTTGTTAATGTACCTACTTTAAGTTACAACTAACACATCGTGTCTTGGCATGTAATACTGATCTATGTTAGCTTAACAATATTTCCTAATTTTTTAATCAATTCTTGCTACAGCGTTGCCAATATCAAAAATCTTTAGTCGCAATGTGCGGAGAAAGTAAAAAATAGCTATTACTACGCCGATATAATAAAGCTTCACACCAGCATTTGATTTAATTCTATTTTAACTACACCCAGCATATCATATTTCCATTGGTATAAACCAACTAGCTTGCGTCCCGAAAGTTTGATGATTGATTTAGAAAAAGAAAGTAATTTCCCCAGAGCAGATGTGGTTCCACAAAGGTGTCCCAGAAAGAATGATGATATAATTAACGATGCACTCTAAGATGAAAAGTGAATTAAAATTTCTTTGTATAATAATCAGAAAAATATAATTGATTGCTACGAAATTATTCTATTTTAGGTTGAAATTAGAATAAATTTTAAATTTTATAAAAACAAACGAGGATCATGATAATGACGATGATCACTATACAATGTAGTTTTCATGTAGATCATTGTAACCGTGACCGAAAATTAAGAAAGTTATAATAATTCCCATAAAGAAATAGTTCCACCATATTCGGGATAGTGCTAGATGGCACTGGAATAATCTGGAAAATTCATTTTGCTTTATATAAGCAGCGGACCGCGATGAGTTTAGTCATCATTTTAAAATTATGTGCTGTACTGCTGATTGTGTGTCGAGTGCAATAAATCGATAACAAATATTTAACGTCAAATACGAGCTATGCCCGTTTTGTTAAAGATGGATAAATTTTAAAACAACCATTAGGTCCTTCCGCGTCTGGAAGTGGCAAGAATACAAATACAAATAGATTGTACAGCGATGAATATCTCATATGGTTTCACCGTTATTTCCCAGAAACTCCAGTGCGTACTTTGTCGACAAGGATTGTCAAAAAGAAAGTATGAAGTCATCAAAGCTATTTGGACATTTAAATACCAAACATACAGACAAAAAGAAAAGCCTATGGAATTTTTTGAAAGAAAGCTAAACTCCCTCCACCAAGAGCAATCCACTTCTACATCAGCAACCACTACTAATTGAAAAAGCACTACTATCAAGTTATCGAGTTGCATTTCGCATTGCAAAAACCAGTAAGCCACATACAATTGCTAAAGATCTAATTTTACCAGCAAATAATAGTTGTTGAAAAAGAGGCTAGCAAGCTGAAATCCCTCTCTAATAATACTATCCAAAGAGGAATAAGTAACATGGCAGAAGATATTGGAACAAAAGATGTTGAAAATATTAAGAAGTTCACGTACTTCTCATTACAGATGGACGAATCCACGGACATTTCAAACTGTGCCCAATTTATAGCATTTGTAAGATACAATACTGGGCATGGTATTACAGAAGATATTTTATTTTGTACTCCATTAGAGGTCAGTAACACCGGAAAATGTTTGTTCGACACTTTCTTACAAAATGGGCAAAATAAGTTTTTATATGCACCGATGACGCCAAGGCTATGACAGGACATCAACCTGGTCTTATTGTCCGCTTAAAAGAGATAATGCCAAATGCTATATAGTTACCGTTTTTTTGCGCATCTTGCATCAAAATCTTTACCTTCTGAAATGAATTATATTTAAAAATATATCATTAACGTGGTAAACTCCATCAAGAGAAAAGCATTGCAGACTCGTATTTTTCGAAACATTTGTGAATACAGGAGCTCTTTATACGCAAGTCTTCTGTAGCACATGAAAGTAAATGTCTTTCGAGGGGTAAAGTATTGAAAATAGTTTTCCAGTTAAAAGCTAATCTTCTGATGCACCTGCAAGATGAGAAACCGGAATATGAGAACATATTTTCCAATTCTTTTTGGCTTCTTAGGCTAACTTTCCTTGCTGATATTTTCGAGCACTTAAACACTCTGAATAGCAGTTTGCAAGGCCGCGATATTAACATAATAACAGCCACGGACAAAATTAACGGATTTATAAAGACACTTGATTTCTGGTCGACTTGAAATGAAGAAAAGAGTTTGATTCATTCCAGTGCGTTCAAAAACTGATGGAAGATTTACTTAAGGATGATAATATGAAAAATTCTGAACACGTGGTTGCAGATAAGCAAATTAGTTTGCACAAACAATAGCTCATTGACTATTTCCCCAACAAAATTTAAAACAGTCATGACAATCACAGATGGATACCGAATTCGGGTTTACACAATTTCGTTGAACTAGCTGAAATGTGAACAAACATGAAATAAAAACTTATTGAAATATCATATGATGGAATGTTGAAACTAGATTTCTTTTCCCAGAGCGTAGATCAAATTCTTGACCAAAAGAATGCAAAAAAACCCCGAGCTTGCGGACAAAGTTATAAAGTGTAATATTTGTGCGCATTCTGTTTCTCGTCTGTGACTGCCGTCAAAACAAAAGTAAGAAATCCCTCGAACTTGAAATTGATATAATTGTGTGTGTATATCTAAGACAGAGCCGAGATTTGTAAAGTTAGTTTCTAAAAAACACGCATATACATGGCATTAATGTTTTTACTTTGCAACTTGTTATGTTTACAGTTATTTATGTTTAGGTTCTTGCATTTATTGAAAATTTTAATATTTTAATTTTGATTTATTTTTGTTTACTTTGTGAAAGGCAAAAATAAATATTTTGAAAAGGCATTTTATTTTATTTTGAAAATTCTCTCCAATCCCCCTAACCCTAAGTCCCACACTTTGGGAATCACTGCTCTTCATAATGTCAAGGTAAAATAAATGTTGACTATGATAACATGAAAACTGAACAATATTTAGATACAAACTAACATCTGCTACCGGTTTCAGGAAACCTTTGATTACAGACTGCTAGAAATGGCCTTGGAGAATAATGAAGCTTGGTTTAAAGTATCTGCTTACGCAACTTCGTAAACTATTCGTATGAGGAGCAATAAAAAGTCACCACAAGTACAAGGAGTCTCAATTACATCCTTAAAAAATACATGTTTGGTTAGCGATTTCAAAGAGACATACTAGTTGAGCCAATATTCCTTCACGATACACGCAATGAGCAAAGAAGAGAGAATAGATTTTATAAATTTTCTTCGTGAACGTGATGTTCACTGAAAGCCCTAACGGTTATTTTCAATAAAATCAAATAACTTGCACAAGAAGATATAATTTTGCACCTTTTTGACTAACTTTAGTATAATTACGTTCTTTGTACGATTTCTCAGTATTTGGCTGGTTTCAAGATACTGTCTACAAAACTTAAACTGTATTTGATTGTTTGATTGATTTGAAAGAGTGAGATCTAGGACGCGGTTTTCCAAGCATCTCTATACACTTAGACCACATTTTGCCCATTGTACACCCTAACTAAGAATTTTGCCTATCTGGGGTAATTCCAACTCCAGTAGTGATTTTTAATGTGTCACACATCGCAGTGGCACGAGACCTACGACTTTACTCCTCTATTGATTTAAACTTCTTACAGAGGAAACTGTTGCAAAAACATATATTGATGAACAACTTTATATGTTACCAAAAAAAAATTATTTCGAAAATTTCCACTATATGATCAGCAACATTTTCGTTATTTTTCGAAAAATTAGGTAAAAGAAAAAACAACATGACCGTTATTTACTTGAACCATATAGTTTATAACATTAGTAGAAATTCTGTAATTTTTACCAAACTATAGTTATGTTGTAACAGTTATTTCAAACCTAGAACAAGAAATATTTATTTCTAAATACATAACTTATCATCCTCAGTGATTATGAACTTCATTTCTGAAAGTATTTTTCACTTGGTAAAATAAGCGTTTGACTAGCTTGACAAACCTGAACGGATTGTTTAGAAGTTCCTTCAAAATGCTTAATAATTAATGGTGCATAAATTTCCTTAGGATAAACTATTAAGTAATTCTAGTAAATGCTATAAACTGTGTGGTTTAACTAAATACACACAAGTTTTGTTTTCCACAACCAGCTTTCGTTGAAAATTTTGTTGGTCATACTGTAAGCTCACCCAGTACGTGTAATTTATTAATTCCCATTCATTACAACAACACTTTTGTTTGTTACTGTTGCTATATTTTTTTTTGACGTTCTATATTATTATTGAAGTTGCAACACTTTATTCAGGTCAGTTACTAAATCTAATTGTTTCTTAAGTTGGAATGCCGTCATTTGAGTCGCCATGAAGTTTAATGTTCCATTCTATTGAAATAGGAAACAATGAAAGTGGAAAGTGTTGCTAGTAAAACCGACGAAGGTGTAATATACGTCATGGCGCCGGTATTAGCACAGGGTAGCCCTCGGGGCTATCCTGCTAGAAAACACGATATTACAGCTGCAACACAGGCTATATTTTTTAGGTAACGAGCATTGCAATAGCTTATTGTAACGGTTAAAGTGCGCTAGTATTTCCCAAGACAAAACCAAATTTTCAGAGAATCAAATTACCACTAATATGCTGGTCGTCGTGTATAGCTATTTGACATGCGAATCGAAAAGCTTAACACTGAAATTAGCGAGAACATAGTGTTGTTGAGTTTGAAATAAAATTGCGCAATTTTCCCGCTAAAACTCAGAGATGTGACTCAGCTGTAATGTGTTTGCCTTTTACTCGGGTTCGATCACGTAATCCGTCGGTCCTGACCAAGATTTTTCGTAATTTTCCCAGGACATAGAGATGAATACTTAGACAGTATTGACTACTAAACTTCCAATATCCAATTTTGCTATTGTTTCCCAGTCTTACATTTCCATTACTAGCATGCGGTGCGGAACCCGACTGACCCCCAGAACCAGCTACCTATGAATGTCCATATCAACAACAATTTTTTAAACAGATTTATGACGACCCATGGTTAATGAAATGGAGCAACAGCTCACCTGGCAAGTGCAACACGGGAATAGTATGATAGTCGTGTAATTCGTTCCAGTAAGTGGCCACCACGATGATCAGATTTAACCCCATTGCACTTTTATATGTTTGGTTATCTTAAAAATTGTTTACACACACTAGATGAATTCTGAGATTCCAGTTATTACAAATAAAATTAGAAATATTGCGGAGCATAAACTCCATAGCGTTTTTGCCAATTTAAAAAGATATGTCCATTAAATCACAGACAATATTTTGAACACTTGTAGCAAAACAATAAATTAAGGTTACGATCGAGACTTTTTAATAAAACTATTGTATTTTGTAAACTTGGCCATCAAAGGTGGACACAAAAATAAATAAAACGAGGCTGAAATACAGGTATCGAGAGGCACATCCATTCTTATTAGAGTGCTATATGTAAAAGTGAAAGCAAATTCTAGTTACAGATGCGTGTTGAATTGTCAATATAATTTTCAATCAGATTCACACAGGATTCGCATATAGAGGAATTTCAGAATAGGACTGAAAAGATTGATCATGTAGGTATATTTACACACGATAATTCAGAACCACATACGGTATGGCACGTACCACTTGAATTATTTATTGAGTGTGCGTCAAACAACTCATCTAAACCGACTGAACACGCATGGAATATATACGGTGGAACAACATTTATAATTAAATAATTATTTCTATTGACACTGCGTAGACAGTCTTGCCATCTTAGATTTTTAAATTACAATGAAACGTAAACACTTTCAGAATTAATATAAAACATAACATGCATGTTACAACAAGGAATGAAGACATAAGAACGGCTGAAGAGAAGAAGAGAAGAGTGGAACAACCACGTCCGAATGTCAGCAACACGATTAGTAAGACTGGCACGGGACACCTCCCCCCAAGGAAAAGAAGCCTTGGGCGCCCTCCCAAGAGATGGAGTGATATTGTGGAATAAAACAGGCTGAAAACCTATTAATGAAGAAGAAGAGGAAGAACAGAAGCATGTTATTTGAAGTACCGTATACGAATTTAACATGGCAATGAGAAGAAGCTTTATACTTATTATTATATCGTTAGATAAAATTTACTATTTGCGAGTACCATAAGTAAAAGATAATATTGTTTGAATTCACTACAGCGAATTTACTTCAAAATATATCGCAAATAAAAATGTAATTATTTAGGATTGCTGAAAGTTAGTACAATAAGTTTCTATGCGCGCTTGCAAGAGCAACCATGCGTTGCTTTAATAGCTTAGCGGTAACGCCTCGCGTAGTGTTGAAATATCGAGTTCATAATTGTTTAGATGTTTAATGAATTACAATTTCTATTAAATCCAAATTAAGCAAAAGGAATCGGATGAAAAATTAAAATATAATTAGCCATCAGCTTAAATTTAAATATTTACTTTTACTTTACGGTTTCCCTATTCTTAGGACTGTAGGAACCACTATTATACACCTCAAGTTAAACAAATTTTACCAGAATTAAACGTGATAAACAAGTACATATACTTATTCAGAAGGGATAAGTAAAAGGATTCCTTCACGTTTTCTTATCTACCTACCCTTCGCTTAGTATTTACCGTTAAAGGATTAATTATTTATATTTGTGATTTTGTGGATATTATTTGAGTAATCACAATCTACTCGAAGGGGTTGTAATTGAAAATACCTAACGCTGGAGATGTCCAAGATACAACGACTTTTATTTAAAGAAATTGTTAACCCGAACTTCAAAAATTAATTACAACTTAAGTGAAAAAAATTAAATAGTTCTAATATGTTAGATCCTACCCCCTATACTAAAGTTTATGTTTGTTCAAATACACATTTAAAAAAATTATAAATAACAACAAAATCACCAATAAACCCATTTCTTCTGTTTGAAGTAATAAATTACTATTTAATTAAATTCTTGTTAATAACAAAAAACTGAATATTTTCCATCACCGCTAACTTTTTCATCTATAAAATATGGATAAATAAAACGATTTTTAGTAGTGTAATTTCATGTGGCTCCTACACCTTTAAAAGCTAATAGTGACGATTAAATGATGTGCTTACTATTCTTTCAACTGGGAAGTTCCCTCGCATATTAAATGTTGAGTATTATACATATTTTTAATTTTATATATTTAATTTTTCTGTAATTCCTAAGGTCAGTATCTAGCTCGGTAACCATTCGACATTGTGTTACAATTAACGACACTTCTCCTAACCACTGGCTAACCAGGAGAAGTAACAAGGCCACACACAACATCATTCATACAATTAACACAAATAATGAAAATGTAGAGAGTGAATGTAGTTGAGGGAAGCGGGAGGAGCGTGATGCAAGTCCAAAGGAGACCCATCAACGATTAATCCCGAATAATATATAAATGGCAACCTCGACACCATAAGGTAAAAAAAGATGAGTTTATAAAGAAAGAAAGAAATATAGTGTGGGCTAACTAAGTTCTCCCGCTCTTAAAAGTGATTGGCAAACCAAACCAAACTTACTTCTTCTTTAATTTAATAACATTGATCAATGCTGCCCACTTATAACAATACTAAGTCGATCTGCCAATTTACTAAAATGTTAAGCAAAATACTTTCAAATAACAAGAAATCAGCTGTGCTGGTTATTTTTGGTGACTGCCGTGGAAATGCCGGTATAACCCACAACATGTACATCTGGCGCTATACAACTAGAATGCCACCGTTTGAAAAAATATTTAAATGCCTTGAAACTTCTTTAAGAAGGGAAAGCATATTTGTTAATTCTAGAAAATGTATGCCCAGAACGATTAGGAACATTAACTAGCAGTGTTAGAAGCACTAAATGAGAATCACCGTGTAAGTCAAAGAGATGTAAGCGCAGATGTCAGTATTTAGTAGAACTTCAGTTAGACGAATTCTGAAAACAAATGCAGTTCATCCCTATCACGTTACTTTAATGGACGAACTGCATAAAAATGATCCTCGGAGAAGATTGCAATTTGGTAATTTGGATCCATCTCTTTTATATTGTACACTGTTTGTCAATGAGGCAAAATTCTCAAAAGATGGCGATGTGAATAGTCATAACTCGCACTATTATTATATCCGTACTGGATACGTGCTGCCCATTTTCTACAGTTTTTTTCTGTAAATATTTGGTGCGGCATAGTAAATAACCAGTATTAATTTGACTTTCAAAGCGCAAACACGTGTTCATTACTACTCCAAGTGCAAGAAAGTTTAAGTCTTATAGTTATCGCGGGTGGGCCTTTGATTCTGTAACTATACCGTTAACGAAAACAAATTTAAATCAAGCAGTAAGTAATTGGTACAATGCCGAGTGATATTTACAGAGATGGTTCCTCAATGGAAATACAAAAGCGGAATAAACTAAATCATATTCATATCACCATCACCATGACTTGAAAGAAATAAAAGCGGGCGTACCTCAAGAGAGTGTCCTTGGCCCAATCCTCTATTTACTTCATACCAGCGATCTACCAGTTTTAGAATACACGGATATAGCAAAATTTGCAGACGACACTGCCCTTCTTGCAGCTGATCGAAATCAAGAAGAGTCCACCGCAAAACTTCAACAAGCAAGTGAAGCAATAGTTAACTGGACCAGACAACGGAAGATCAAGCTCAATGAACTTAAATCTACACATGTGAACTTTACGAATAAAAAACTAACTGAACCACTCCCCCTAGAGATTAATGGTAAAACCGTGCCCTACGAGACAAATGCAAAATACCTTGGTATGACGCTTGATACCAAACTTAAATGGAAGTGCATGTGAAGAAGAAAAAAACTGAGCTTGGCCTAAAATACACTCAGCACTATTGGCTCCTTGGCAGGAATTCAAAATTGTCAGTACATAATAAAATACTGATCTACAATCAGACCCTGAAACTGATGTGGCTCTACGGCATCCAGCTATGGGGCTGCGCCAGCGACAGTAATATCAAATCTGTCCAGACATTCCAGAACAACGTGTTGCGGAACATAGTCAATGCTCCATGGTATCTTCGCAACACTGATCTTCACCGAAACCTTGGCATCCCAAAGGTTAAAGGTGGTTGTTTTCAATTATACACTATTCACGATTGATTTGCCATCCAGCAGGCTGTGTTTTTTTTTTCTTAAGTTGCCTTTCTTAAATATTATTTGATTGATTTCCAGCAATGTCAAAATGAAATTGCCCTGTTGCCAGCTCTAGAGTCCCCTACTTTTCTAAAATAATCTAGTAAGTTTAGAATTAATAAAACACATAATATATTATACCTACTTAATTGTCAGAATGGTGAAAGTTATCAACAAGTTACTACGAAACTGCAAATTGTAAAAGCTTTCAACCATTATAAAAGATATAGGCCAGACTTTACACGATTTACGATTATAAATCGATTAATTGATATATTTGGGGTAAGCATGTATTATTTCTTAAATATGCAATTGCAAATTACTTATAATTTTAGGTGTCTGGGCGTTCTATAAGGGACATTTTATCACAAGGACAGGACGTTTTGAAATCTTCCATTTGTAGTATACGCGCTAAGACGGACGTTTTCTTAAATACGTTTAGAAAAGATTTGCAACGACAAATTTGGCAGTATCATCTGAAGAATTAACATTTTACTCTCGACAAACTCTTGGCTGACTCTCGCGAAAACTTGGAATACAAGGGGGGCAGGACTACTTTATTCAAAATGATTAAATCAATGGGTTACAAACACAAAATGGTGAATGGACGCAAAATTTTATGTGAACTAAAACACGTCGTTGCATCCAAAATTAATTTTTTGAGACAATTTCTCCAATATCAAAATTCTAGTGAAAATGTGACATTCGTGTACCTAGACGAAACGTGGATCTACCAAAATGGATCTGCGAGTCGTCAATGGGTACACGAAACCGATCTTAAAAGTAACCCAGCCAAAATTAAAAGTGAGGGGAAGAGGTTCACGATTTTGAATGCGGGATGTAATTTAGGCTTTTTGGAAGGGTCAACCACTGGACTACCATATCAATTTGGAACATGAGCGGCATGGACGTTAATTCTTCTTAATTTGCTGCAAGACCTAAATATAGGACAACAAAGAATGGCGTGGAATATGCTCTGTACACATACGATTTGAGTTCAGAATTCTCGTGTAAAAAGAACAGCAATATGTATTTGGTATGTGTTACGATAACATTTAAATTATAGTTATTATTTTATTTATGATGAAATCATTATTATATCTAAGTATTATAAACCAATATATAGCAGAAATAGGCGGACGTTAAACGAACAAACAAGCTCCACTGGCAACATTGCCTGCTTTCAAAAAACATAACCTCCATCAAGAAAAACTAGAATAACCCAACTTAATTAATTGACAAATTTCCATGATACCACACTTTCCCCCAGATTTCCATAGCCTGTTGGATGGCAAATCAATCGCGAATAGATTATACAAGACATAAAACAAGACAAGACAAAAAAAACCTTTCAACGGTCGCGCAAGCTTCAGTGTCCTTATTACATTCAACCTAACTAAACAAGTCTCTTTAAAAGTGTATTTTAAGAAGTAAACAGATTTCTGTAAGTACTCTGAGTAACTAATTTCAAGAACTTCAACTGCGAAACAGTTTGAAAGCTTCTAGAGTGTGGTAAAATCCACACCACAGGGAACTTCAAATCATCGGCAATTCCACACATTTTCCATATTCCTGCTAAATATCTGCCCTTGTTAAATTTAAACTAAATAACGCTTTTTCTAAAAAGGCAGTGTGCCCTATTTTTATAAAATTCTCGAGATTCTGAATTTAATAAATTAGAAACGGAGAACTCAACATCAACGAATACAAATACCTGAAATGCCACCTGTTCTAATAATTATAAACTAAAGATTTATAATGCCTGCTCTAGTTATAATTTAGGAGGTCCCTTAGAGCCGTGGTATACCCAACACCTTATACATAATTTAATACGTCACTTGTATTAAAATTCCCTCGGGACGAAAAGACATTTTAGGCAATAAATCATAATGGAACTTAACCGGGTTACTGATTATTTTACTAGTATTTGTATAGCTAATTGAAATATTAACCTAAATAAATGGAGCTTCCAGATGAAACATGTCAACGTTCTGGAGTAAGTCAAGTGCCAAACTAAACCTGATTCATAAATAATTTGACCTGTTAAACTTCGTTTTAATAAAATGTAATTTTTAGTCTACTAATGTTGGGGTACGACGAGAAAATGAGAACCATTTGACTTTAAATATATCTAAACACTGCAAATAAAATGAATAAAGTATCCACACACCCAAACTTATATGGAATCACCCAGTATTTCTGGTTTTGTTAAGTAGATAGTAAGATTTCTTTAATATTTTATACAAATGTATACTTGGTTTATATACATATTTGTATGTTTAACGTAAAAAAATGTCTTGTCGGAACGCAATATTGGTTGAGCGCTTTAAAAAACGAAAGACTACAAACTTGTGACGTACATGTCCGTGTCGTATGCAACGGACGAGTATTGACCGTGCTTCTACCTCCCGTCGCCACCTATAAATACTTCGTTGGAGGAGTATACAGGGCGATTAGAAACATGCGCGAACAACTTTAACCACATATAGCTGATATTATTAACACCTAGTAATCTTTTTCAAAATTCGCCACCGTTCCTTCTTTGGTTCTTGTCCAATTTTGATAAATTTCAATGTTGTGGGAAGGTAACAGTCAAGGCTTCAAAAAAATGTGCAGTTGTGCATGAGAAGTGGATAAATTAAGACCCACAAGTAAAACTTTTAGTCTAGAAATTTGTAAATTGGATGTATGCATTTAAATTGTCATTTCTATTGAAATCTCGATTAAATACCTCTTTAAATATTAAATTTTCGAAAAACATTGTAAAAACCTTTTCTTGGAAAACAGAATACTAATTTAAAACCTGCAAGAAAAGAATAACGATCTGATTTTCAAGATATACCCTAATTTACAAATGTTTAAACCAAATTTTCCAGTTCTGGTTCAAATTTCGTTGACTTTTTACAGTCAATTGTACAATTTTCAAGACTGAAAACAGACTCGGACTGTTAGCTTTCTGAAACAATGAAGTTTACAAAAATTAGACAAGAAATAAAAAAGTTTACATTTTAGTGAATTGATGTAAAAACACTTTGAAGCCCCATATCTCTGTAATGATGCCAAGTTATGAAAAAGATTACTAGGTAATTTAGGTGTTAAATAACCTCAGCTACATCTGGTTTTACGCACATGTTAGAATCACCCTGTATAAGGAACACAGATTTCCATGATGATCATTTTGTTTTCCATTTTCAAATCTATTAGCGGAACATAGTTCCGGGGAGTTCCGGCTTCCTTTCGACTCTCATAAAAATCATACATATATTATATCAAACAACTAGTTTATTTGCAGTTCTCTGTGCTTGAACCATAACTCATTATTAGTATTATAAAAATAATCCCGGTTGTACCCAATAATTTTTGTATGATTAAAACACTGCAATTAGAATGGCAAGTAACCTATTGTGTAAAAACTCATTAGGTAGGTACTTTTTTTTCCTCACTCATTCATACTACCGTCCCCCCCCCCCGGAACCGCTTTCGCATTACTTCAGAGGGGCGCGGGCGTCCCTTACATACTAAACATTCATGCAACATGCACCCTAAACTTATCTAAGCAAATGCGGGCGCCCCAGTCGGGATTCGATCGCCCCAACGGAGCGACCGCATTTGCTGTGACCTCGAGTGGCCAATGCGTTTTCGCACTAGACCACCGCGGTCCCTAGGTAGGTACTTTTGGTGGCAATGTAAACCCTATATTCAATCAATCTATGCACTAATATTACTTTTAACTATTTATAGTGCGGGTATAAATATGTTGTTCTGTAACCTACCATTTATTTTTATATTTAAATATTTTACTACAAATCGCTCTTAGATATATTCGTTATATGTTGGAAAGATATATTCGTCTTATTGTGTAATAGCCAGCAAATATTTGTTAAATGTTTGAAACAAATGTTAATTATATTCCTGTTTCTAACAATTGGAAAATATTCGTCATCTGTTTGAAAGAAACGATCACACACATCACGGTCTGCAATATCTACCAAATATTCTTCGCATATACGAAACAAATATTAATTATATCTCATTGACTATATTTAGGATACATTCATCACAATTCGAAACTAATATTTAGATAATATTCGTTAAATCCCTAAGACTTACTAACTACATATCACAAGACGCAGCAATAGCTAAGCGATTTTTATCGACAATATTGTAAATCATAGCCAGTTTGATATGATCGACTGTTTACTGGCTTGAGGAAAGCTCATTCGCCTAGTTTGAATAATATATATTCAAATGCAGAAAAACAAGACATGATCTTAACAGGAAAATCTATTTCAATTTTCTTCGTGACACATTGTCAATGTTACTTAACTTGTAACGTGTATTTGGGTTGCCTAATGTTGGAATAATATGTAGATCACCCTGTACATGTAAATAAATATATTATGTAGCTTAAATCATAATTTGAAATATACTAGATGTATTTATTATATCTTGTAATATTTAGGTGACATAAAATATTACAAAAATATAACCTGTATATTTATTGAGACAATAATTAAACGTAAAGCATATTTTACTATTGTTATGTTATATTAGTCGTACTAACATGTACTAAAATTTGTTGCACCAATATTTTCTGGTGATTTGAGCTAGGATTACAATTTTACTTTTAAATATCTTTTTTTAGTTTCTTTTCCTAATAAGCTCTTGTCAAATTTGTTACAACAATCACTAAGTAAACGCATGAATTCCCTACAGCAATCCTAAAAACATCTTCATTGCGAAACGAGAACTAATACAACCAAAGCACTACATTGCATAGTCATGTGACCAGAAAAACAGGGAACTTGGAATTGTTTTTCCGGAAAAACAAATCGCTTATCCCCCGGAAGCTGTATCAGCGTCACACTGCGGAGTCAATATAATAGCCATAGCAAATCAGATGTGCAAAGGTTTGTAATTTCCTATGTAGTGGTGTAAAATCAAACAAAGACTTAATTTACGCCAGCTTGTTTACACGAAAAGATAAACGCTGTAAATACTTTGTACGCTATAAATATATCTCTTACTTACATTCAGGATTTGTGGAATATAGTTTATTATTAGATATTTTCCCGAAATTATACTTTACGGAAGTAATTTTGCGGAAATTTCATATTAGGTTAAGAAAATAGTACCGTTACCTTTTATGAAAAAACTGTTCACCGAAATGTTACTTTCCCACGCTGATACTTAAAACTAATATTAACAAATTGAAACAAGTAGAAAATAAAGCAAGCATAAACATGTGAAACGTCAAACTTCAAAGTGTAGATTTTCCTTAAATAGAGTTATAGATAATGCTTCGGAAGCAGAATTGCACACAACAGCTAAAATAACAATCAAAAATCTATTTCTAGCAAGAGCAATACACTGTAATAAATTAATAAATTCTAATTATATTTAGATTTTAACTAAATACGAGTCAGTAATAGTAAAAATCCTTGAAATTATGTTTCCCAAACGTTATTTTTATTTAATTATACCAGGGTAGGAAGCATTAATCATTAGAAGACAAATATAGAACTAAATATTTTTCAAAAACTTGTGCATGATTTCATTCAGATTGGACATCTTTTGATAATTTTTCTGTTTTGCCTCCAAACCTTTATGAGTTTCTATATAGCAAAGAAAAATATAAATTATTAACTTTATTATAAGAGCATTTATTATCATTTAATTTTTTTAATTCGCATGTTGAATCAAAATCTTCATGAATCTAAACATTTTGACATTGTAAGGAATTACAAGAATGGAATATTTATAATTTACAAAAATAACTTGTGCAACAATTATACTGGATGTCATGTGCTTTATTCATTTGCAATGATACAATAAATAGAATTTTAAAAGATAAACCATGGCTATTTTAAAGATTACTGTATTCCAAACAGTTTTTATTTTTGTACTTTTCCAGTGCCCTGTATAAAAGTATCATGTAACTCGAGTTTTTAACGATTTTTTTTTTGTCTTTCATCCCATGCACCGCAGTCTATTAGTCTTATTGTGCACCCAATATTTGCTGTCGACTTCGCATTGGGAGTCCTCTTTCCCTTAAGAATACCAGGACTGTCTTGATGGAAGCCTCTTTGATCGTATCGGGTTCCAGTTCGTTGTCTACGGGCCGCTCGGTCTTCGCAGTAGCATAACCAGTAAAAAGCATCTCCTTCACAGACTCTAGATATTGAGTCCGCTTGCTTTAGCAAGGATAGATGTTTTTTTAGATGACTGTGTCGGTAAGGATTCTTGTCAGCTCTCTTATTTTTCCCCTTCTTAAATTTAGGAGTTCTTTGTCGCTTTCCTGTATGGAGTGATCAGTCTCTGAATGCGTAAACCCAGGGTAGTCGTCCCAATAGTCACGAAGAGTTTGTTCGCTAACGGTAACGTACGCTATTCTCCAGGTTATGATCAGGCCCATGGAATGTGTTTCGCTTCCATCTTTCGCTGGTCCGCTTGTTCATTACCATATTCTCCTTGATGTCCTAGTACCGACATCAAACATGCTTTGTCATTTTGTCCCAGTTCAACCAAGTTCTTATAGCACTCTAGGACTAGCCTATTTTTGAATACATTTGCTGACAACGCTTTGATTGCAGTCTGGCTGGCTAACATGGTATAGATTCTCAGATATAGGACCTCTCCATCATGATTTAAACACGTGATAACCGCGAGAGTTTCTGCCTAGGACACGGTGGCATAGCTTCCCAGGTCTATGCTTACACCATTGCCACTTGCAACTTCAAATATGCCAATTCCTAGACCATTTTTAGTTTTTCATCCATCTGTATACTAGACGTGTCTATTGGCAGTTACTCGCGGCTGATCTTTGCTTCAGCCCAGATGTGGTATGGCCACTTTAAACGGCTTCCTATAGTCAGTAACAGATGCTGTTCTATCCAACTACATTTGTAAGACCTGGTCTTCTTGCAAGTGTTTAAAGATATGGTATGGTTTTGCGGGGAATCTATTTGTTCTTAGTTAATATGCCACCAGTTTTGCCTCCACCTTCGCTCTTAGGTGAAGTGATGACAAGTCCAGAAGGACTTCCAATGCGACAGTTGCAATTTAATAGCCCCTGTAACTTCAGCTTTGTGTACCGAACTAGTGATGCGTAATTGACTGTAAAAACAATCACTCTCGTGTACAGCTAGCATACCATTTTGGGTCCTAGCCCCCACGTCCTTCCAAACATTTACCTACAGGTAAAGAATGCCTTGGTGGCTTTGTTGGGGATGTGTTCCAGATGCTGTCTATAGGTTAGTTTAGTGTTGAGAATGACTCCTAAATAATTCACCTTTTCTGACATCTGTATGTTTTTGTCCTGGTAACCATACCAAACGTAGTTTGTTATTTTGACCCAGTTCAATCAAGTTCCTGTAGCGCTCTAAGGCTAGACCAGAACTGAACGCTGACAGTGCTTTGAGTGCCGCCTGGCTTTCCGACATCAAATAGATTTTCCTATTACTATAGGCCCTCTGTATGTTGAATTAAGCACATGTGAGGAGGGCTAAAGTTGCTGCCTGGAACACAGTGGCGTAGCTTCCCAGGTTTATGCTTACATCACTGCCAGTGACAGCATCAAATACGCCAATCCCCGTCCCATTTTGAGCTTATGATTCATCTGTGTACAAGACGTGTCCATTGACATCTGTCCGCGACTCATCTTTGCTCCAGTCGTCCCACTGTGATATGACTACTTTAAACGGTTTTCTAAAGTTAAAGAGAGGTGATATTTTGTCCAATTGCATCTGTAAGACGTGGTCTTCTTGCAGGTGTTTGAAGATCTCGGTGTGGTTTTGCATGTACTTCCCATATCAATTCGTTTTCAGCCGATATGCGCCTAGTTTTGCCTTCGACTTCATTCATAGGTGAAGGGGTGGTCAGAAGGATATCCAATGCGGCAGTTGGAGTTGTGGACATTGCTTCTGTGATGCCCAAGCAGGCCAACCGTTGCAACTTATTTAGCCTCTATTTTTTTCCTGTAACTTCAGTTTTGTGTCACCAAACTAGTGGTGCGTAGGTGACTGTAGGAACAATCACTCTCGTGTACGGCCAGTATACCATTTTAGGTCCCAGCCCCCGCGTCCTTCCAAACATTCGCGTAGAGGTAAATAATGGCCTGGTAGATTTGTTAGTGATGTGTTCCATGTTGTCTACCAGGCTAGCTTGGTGTCGAGAAAGACTCCCAAATTACTCACATTTTATGAGATTTGTGTGTTTTTCCCAAATAGTTTTGGTGTTCTGAAGTTGTTCAAATCCCTTCTTCCCCAAGGCTCTCTATTTTGCACCATTTATCAACGGTTTTCAGGGCTACCTGCATCCGTTCGGACACTGTGTCCTGTAATTTCCCACTGATGAGAATGCATATCCCTATGCATAGATATCTTTCTCTTCCAGTTCCCGCGGGAAGCCGTAAAGCCACAAGGCACCACAATAGGGGTCACAACACGCCCCCCTGTGGACAGCCCCTGGCCACTGACACTTCTACGGCTACTTCGCTTAGAGTAGTCGTTATGGTTCTGCTTTCCAGCATGGTTTGTATCCGGTTTCAGACGACCTGATGCACCCCATGCTTCCTTGCAGCTCGATTTATCAATTGAAGGAGCTGTTATATACGATATTAAAATTATTGTTTTTTTTTTGTAAACTTTCAGAACTAGTTGATCAGTTATAGATAGTTTCAACACTTTCTTAGATATTTGTTTAATTGCAAACATGCAAACAGAATCAACACTTTTCCCTTTCCCTTTCCCGCTAGTTTCCGTTACTAAAAGAATTGAAAACTGGGTAATTGTAAATTCAACATTCTATACAGAGCACATGCGATTTTCACAAAAGACACGAAGAAGAAGCCAAATACCACCCCTATAATTTGATTAAAAAGAACGCGATTCTTTGTATTTGCATAATCTTATTTATTTTTGCTTCAAAAGAGCTTATTGTGAACGTAAAACTTTTGCCGGAATTGCAGTAAAATATTCAAAGAGAAATAAGTTTAACTTTAAAGAAGAGACGTATTTTATAATATAAACAGCAACTTTTTTAATTTCTTACAGTCGTTTCTTGATGTTGGAACAGCTGATTCCGTTTTAACGAACTTGAACTAAGAATTTAAAATTTCGCAGCTTTGGTATTTATTTTCCAAAAAGTTTTAGTCATTAGCAAATTTTAGAATTAATAGCGCAATTAAGTCCATAAATTCTAAATAGCAACGCTCAAGGTGTAAATAATGCACACTCACAGATTAAATTTGTTCGCCACCACTTGCCCGACGCCCTTTGCTCGCCAGCGATTGCTCGATTGCCGATTGGTAGATGAGGAATATTTTGACAATTGGTCGCCATCCGTTTGCTCGATATTTTTTCAGCATAAGTAAAACGGTTACTTTTATTTGCAGATATCATAGGTATAGAGAGAGTATTATTTTATAAAATATATTCTGATATTTTAACGAAATATTCGTTTATGGAAATTGTCTACGTAGATATCTGTTAAAGATAAAGTTGCAGTTATTTGAAAGTTTGATGACCTATAATCTAAATCTAAAAAACGTGTGTGTATATGAATGTTTCTTGCAGTTACCTGCAAGCGAGGTTATTTAAGAAAATATAAAAGTGACAGATAAAAAAGTCAATACAATTTAATTATAACAATAAAATGAAAATGGTTAAAAACGGGGGTTTCTTGATGTTACAACAAAAGTATAAATTAATTATTTCTAAATAGAATTAGTATGTAATTAAGAGAAACTTTTGTAAATAGTAGTAGTAATTAAAAGTTAAAATTTTGCTTCGTAAATATCTAACAAAGTTAAACCATTAAATACATATATTGTTATATGTAGATTCTTGAAGTTGCATTTTCGTAATTTTTAGAATGTATTATTATGGCCTTCGCAATTAATTATCAGCCCATTCGGACCAAGAGCAATCTTGAGTAACATGCCTGTAAATGAGTATTAATACTTATTCGTGGCTTCCTATGTATATACACCAAGTTTTTTTAATATTATTGTAAACAACACAGCAAAAAATAGAAAACTGGCAGACATCAGCGACCATACATTTTCTTTTATAAGATCGTAGGTATCTGTAACAGCTTTTCATAAACATAAAGCTATTTTTAGATATTATATTTTGTACAAAATTAGGCAAGAAAAAATATTAATACCAAAGGCTATGTACAGTGTGCGGCATTAGCTCCTAAACAAATCTTATTTGAGTTACCGAATTCTAAACGTAAGAGTCATCTTAATCGAAGCAACTTGTATGTTTATACGTTTAAAAAAGGAATAACAAATAGTCAGTAGTTTTTTATGTTCTATAATAGCATATATACATAATATACATTGTTGTCTAGTAAATTAACTAACAATCAACATATCGTATACAATAATGATCTCATCTACATACTAAATATCCACATCAGAACGACCCTTAATTTTTATTTACAGAACGTTTCTGTCTCGTAATTTCTTTCCTAACTACGTCTATTCATCCTAAAATATCTTCTGTACGCAAAATTACAGAAAATTAGTACAATTTGTGAAAACGGCTATTGCGTTTACTTTTATTTACTTGAAACGCGCACGTGTATTCTATTTCTGAGCACTTTTAACAACGGATAATGTGTATTCTTTTCATTATGGAAGTCGATACTAGAACAACTAATTTTATAAACTAGATTGAGTGTTCTCTTACAACAATTGCCTACAATTTTCATAGAATAAACTGATATGAACAAAATTTAACGATTTTTGTATAGCATAGTATAATATAAGGAGATATATTTAAATATGTTTCTACTAGAGCAAAACAAACGTTAATACGTATGTAGCAAAAGGAAACTAGATAAATTCTTAAAAATACATTATTAAGAGCAACATAAAAAACAAAGTTTATTTCCAAATTACGCAAGAAAAGTTATTAAAAATTAAGAGCTTGTGAATTTTGTAAATATCTGTAATCAGTGTTTTAAAGTATTTTATATTCAGACAAAAGCAATTTTAAGCTATACTATGTTATATTTACATAATAAACGTTATTATTGTAAAAAAAACGCCGTAAAAACCAACGTCCTTTAAGTTACAACACCAATGTAAATGCAAAAAGCCAGGGTAATAAATAATACGAAGTAAAACCCTTTAAAGCTTGCATAAATGTTATGTTTGCTTTAGCTTAATACATTTATATGTTTTCATAGCCTAATGTATTTGTATTTCATATTTTGTCTAGTAAAAGCTGGTGTATATTTATTTATTTATGGTATATAGTTATTGTATCCAAAGCAAAATATCGCACTAACCTAAAGCTTACCGTCGGTTTTTATTAATAGACAATAATATTCAGCTACGCCTACTAGCTATGAATAAAGTTGGAAGACCACATTTTAAGTTTATTAAAAAATCGTATCACATCAGCGGTTAGTCGTCTACGCACTATAAACATCCTATCAACGAAAGTAATATGGTTAATTACAAAATAATAGTACAATATACATATACTCCTATTTAGAAAGAATTCCCAACATTAACGTGAACGTCATAGTCCTTTACTATTAAAGTTATTAATGGTAATATACAGTGCTTTCGTAAAGTAGTGGATAAATTCGATAAAACATTTTAGAAGGGTTTTCACAGAAAATCCTTTGACACGTCAACCTTACTTTTTATGAGTGCATCTTTCCTGATAATTGTCATTTTTCGATCGTCTTTTGTTTTCGCACTATGACGTCAATTTTTTAAATGGCACTCCATACTTTTGTTGACGAATTTGGATACAGCACATTTTTCTGCGTACGACATTGTCAAAAACATATGACGTTGAAGAGGAAAAGTTTTCGAAATAATCAGTCCCAAAATTTCAAAAATGTATGGTAAAGTGATTAGAGTAGACCAATAATAATTTTAAAAAAGACGGTTTTGACAATTGTTTGGAGTTATTTCTTGAAAGAATGCATTTCTTATCTTTTGTTTGTCAAAAGTAGTGTATTTCAAGTGTTTATTGAGTAGTAACTTTGTCATTTTATAAAAAATGGTTAAATTAACTGAAGGTCAAAGTCATACGTTTTTGACAATGTCGTACGCAAAAAAATGTGCTGTATCTAAATTTGTCTACAAAAGTATGGGGTGCCATTTAAAAAAATTGTCGATGACGTCTTAGGGCGAAAACAAACGACGATCGAAAAATGACAATTATCAGGAAAGATGCACTCATAAAAATAAGGTTGACGTGTCCGAGGATTTTCTGTGAAACCCTTCTAAAATGTTTTATTGGATTTATCCACTACTTTACGAAAGCACTGTATAGGATAAAGCAGAATTAACTAATTGTCTGGAAAATTTAACTATGATCGTTCACTAACAAACGAAAAACCTAATTAATCGCACAAACGACTATTTGAGCAAGTAAATAATCAGATGTATTCAAGTACCGTATTGTGTGGTTTAATTAACCGTTCTCTCCTGCAAAATTTCATGTGGATCCTTTACTTGAAAACGAAAAACGAAGGAAACTGTGAAAATAGACAAATGCAACCAATCCCCCAAAAAACAATTTCTGAAAAGTCGCGAAAACTCAATGAGAGCTCCAATTACAGTAACTTATTATACAGTAAACCAATTAAATGAACAAATTCTATATCGCAACAATTGCGTTTGATACTTAGATTCCTGTACTTTTCAAAATATAACAGAAACCCATAACCGATTTTGTGCGCTTTAGAAAGTTGGCTTGGCAATTCAAGCACTGCGATAAATGTGCTCCTTAAAGAGATTTAATATCAAGATTAGAAGTTACATTTTCTTCCCTTAGCGAATAAACTAAATGTTTACAGTCTGGTAGATCTCAAGGATTCAGGTGACAGATAAAGTTTAAAGCAGTCTATTTAACTTTCCACTTTTAAGTAGACTGTTGACCTTCGAAAATTCCTTCTTTCATTAAATTTTACTTGAAACGTCCCAACTAGTTAAATACAAGACTGTTCCTAATAGGAGAAAAATATATATTGGACACACAAGCGGCCGATGCAAAGGGCGGCTGAAATAGAGTCGCCTTTTGGGAGATGACCAGGTTGCATCGGTAGTAGAGTGCTACTAGTTACATACAAAAACACACGTTTATATATAAAATGCATTTAGACAAACGTTTTTATACTATATTAAATGATAAACTTATACTATTTTAGTGTATATCTAAACAAACATACTTAATTATACTGTAAAATTAGATTTTCCAAATGTTGTCTCGGTAGGACATTCCGACTAATAATGTAAACCATATGAAGACTGTTATCACCTGAAAATATAGTTGTCCATATATTTTGCCTGTACTTAAGAAACCTGGGGAACCTTTATATCTATCTAAAAATTCGATTTCGTTAATGCTCATATTTAGCATGCAGCGTAATGTATGAATCAACATCTACATTATACATAATGCATTTTTATTATACCTGATATTGGTAATTTCAGTTCGTACCGTCGCATACTCAAAAACAACATTTAGATCTTTATACAACCAATGATCAGACGTCAAAGCACATACACAACGCAATTACCTGTGTGAAATCGATTAGTTTTATATAACGTACCTTGTAAACAAGCAAAAAGTGCACGTTTTGAAGTTTTTTCAGGGCTCCTGTACGTTCCATTTGTATGGATTGAAAAATAAATATCTTTCTTGTTACAAATTTTCTTATGACTTTTGCTATTCTACGTTTGTGGCGCCATAACACACCAGTTAGTTTATGTGAATTATTTACTGCACTATGGATTGGGGGAAGTTGCTTTACAGAGCGATTCTTAACTATGGATCAAAATTTAAATCGTTCTTAACACAATAGAATTAAAACTACACATGTTTTTCCGTTTCTTTTTCGATCGCTTTGGTTAAAATTTTGTATATGAGATTTTAATATTTGTATAATGGCAAAAAATAATAATATGTTGTCTTAACGGAAGGTCCCGGGTTGCGCACATTCGTCGTCCGTTCAGGTACGATCAGGAGTGGTCTCCGATCAGTACCTGGATGGGTGACCTGAAGGTTGCGTTAACGCGGCGCCTCTCTCCTACGAGGATTGATCACTATGGGAAAATAGATCAACAACCACCCTTATGGGGCGGGGGGGGGGGCTTGCCCAACAATGCGATGTTGCGATGTTGCGTGCTAATAATAAAGGAATGGTAGGCAAAATATAGAGCAATGGGAATAAAATATAGACGCTATACATATAGGCAGAAGACCAGGACGCCATCGATTATGGATGAGAAAGCTGACGCAAAACATACAAAATTGGGATTTCCAAATTAATTTCACTAAAATTAAATACATATCTAGTTGCAGGAGAAAGGGATAAGACACTAGACATAAAACGAAAAACTATAAAGGCACGTAGAAATTACAGATTAAAAATCTAAGACAATATAACAATAATCCCCTTATAATCACAATATTTAGAACATCTAAATGCGTATTTTGGCAACTAAGTTGCTATATTCAGTAGGCACGGATGAACTTAACTATCTAAAGTAACTTTGACTGAGGAAGAACTATGACGCTAGGTTCTTCACTAAAGCAACAATGAAAATTCAATCTAACAGTTAGCAGAAGTTCAACAGTTCGTACTGAAGGTATGCTAAATAAATATCGTGATAGTGAAGGGTTTTACAAAGTTTTGTATACTTATACCACTGTCAATCTAACAAACGAAACGAGTTACTCAAAAGTTAAACTCGGTATTCTGGTCAAAGAAACTATGCAAACAATCAAACAGAAGTCTAACCAACACAATGGTAAACAACGTGTTGACATATGGATCTGAGACATAGAGAGTAACAAATAAAACAAAGATAATCACCTAACGACTAAAATGGACTTCCTGAGACAAAGGTGCGTGTATAATGGAAGAAAAATGGTTTGGAATGACATCAATTGAACTGTTTCGAGCAGTAACGTCAATAAGAATAGCCCTTTTATAAGCAACCCCTGACGGCGAAGCTAAGATAAGAAGAAGAAGAACAGGACCTATGAGAAAACAGGGAGCTCCGGAATTTACGATGGGAGACACGACCCCAACAGCTGTATAAACTCTAAAAACACTGCCTTTTTGTTGTAGAAGAAAAAGAGACTTAGCTCTGCAATTAAAATTATAAAAAAATAGAAATTAATGTGGAAAGTATATAATAATTATCATGCTTGAGCTTTTCTTGTTATACATTGTTAGTTTAGATTGTTCCTATGGAAATCCTGTTTCACTTTCAGAACATCTTCGATAACGCATTTATCAAGAAAAAGATGCATTCTACATCAAATATTATTTCCACCTGTTAACATAAAATTATATCCTAAATGTAAATACTACATGAGCTGAAGAAAATGTTTATACTGAAAATCGACAAGTGTCATTTGAGACCCGCTGTAAAATAACGGTTGAAAAAGAACTTACCTTTTGTTTAAGTTCGTCTTTGCGCATATCATCGTCATCAACAGCCCTTTTCGTCCCAATGTTAAGCATCGGCTTTTCCTTTGCCACGTGTTTCTCCTCAGCGATAAAGTAAAAATTCGGAGGACGTTCAGTTTAACGTCGGAACCGAACGAAAAAATTCCAGAGAAGGTTTTTAGCAGAAGATCTCACCGTTGTAAACCATATTGGGAAATTGTGTGTGGTGAGTTTCCAGCACAAGATTTTTATACTTTATTTGGTAATGCTGGCAAGTCGAACCCAAGCAAAAATCGACGTTTTGTTCAGAAAGCAAGCGCTCTGCCAACTGAGCTAGACCACTACACACAGCTACCACCATACATGCGCCAATATAAGCCGCAGAGTTGAATTGCTCGAATTGAATTTAGACCACAGTTTCCAGAAGTTGCTGTTGACTACAAACAATTTGAATAGTCCCAGAATCGGTGTACCGAAGTTTTTCCGGTAGAGGACGACCACAAACACTTATAAAGAAATCAACATTGCTAAAGCATTTATTTAAATTAGCCTAAAACACCCTTCGGTCACTTATTCTAACAGCTAGAACTTGCTATAGGACCGTGTCACGCAATATTTATTGCATTTACTTCCCTAGCAGGTGCGTTCATGAATTACTTCCAGTTAATCAACCGCAATGGTTGATCAACAACTATTCATTAACAAGCTGCGCCATAAAAATGTTACGGTTTGGTTATGGCTTAGTGGAAGGAGGTTAATGAACCTACTTTATTTGATGTATTTTATAATACCAACTTCTTAGATTAATAGTTTGCATTATAGGCAACATCAATGCAGCCATACATACGAGTAAAATTTCACGACCACTTTCGGATGAACTACGGTAGTGATATCTTCAACAGAACGGAGCAACACCACAATGTACAAAGGGAACGTTGCTTAATGCTTCTTCAATTTTTGATGACCCAATAATTAGTAAGATGTGGCGGACATTCTAACAGCTATTAAATAAATAAGTAGTTAAGAATATCAAGCAATTAAGTCATCTCTTCGGGCTTAGACCACATCGTCGTTGAATTGATTGCTGCTGACGTTTCGCTAACCGTTGCAGGTAATTGGGTGGTTTGGACTTTATCAGGATGGAGGCGACGTCTTTGGAGATGGTGCGAAGGGCGGTTTCGATTCCACCAGTTATTTCTTCAATAGGTTCTTTGCGCGGAGCTACTGCGTGTGTGTTGGTCCAGTGATTCTCCCATTAGGTTTATTACGACCTTTTTATTATTGAAATTGTTCGATGTGGTTGACCTCTTCTCAAACTTGTTGAATGTTGTAGTGGTTTAGTGGTTTCCTCTCGTGTTTGCTTGGCTTGACAAGAAGTTAGGCCGTCTATTTTACCCCAGTCTGTTGTTGTTCGTTGATATAATTCCATGTTTATAGAGCGGTTCGTGTGGAAAATGCTACATTAGACAAACCGGCCGCACAGTAGAAATACAGAAACAAGAACATAGCGATTACAAACACTGTAGAACTACACAGCTCTGGCCGAACATGTTGCAACTACAGGTCACAAGATAATCTTTGAAGAAACAATAATCATAGCACGGGTTCAACACTGAGGCCAAAGCTTCATAAGGGAAGCTATAGAAATAGAAAAACAACAACAGAATTTCAACCGAGAAGAGGACCTTGTGACAATAACTAACCCTTGGAAAAGGGTGGTATTACAACACACGGTCACAGCAGAAGAACACACACCATCGCAGACAACAAGCATGGTCTTACCGAATCAACCGGCACCAGCCAATAGAAATCAAGCATATGAACCGAGACTCCCGGCCGGTCAACCATGGATAAGAGAAACCTATAATAACGGATCCGATGGTATACCGAGGAAGGGGGGTCTGGGGTTCGAATCCCCAGGCCGTCAGTCCTGACTCTGTTTTTTCGTGGTTTTGCTGGGTCATTTAAGTAAATGCTGGGACAGTACCATCTACGAATTTCTTTTACCCAATTTTCCTGATCTTTCTTATCCTTGCATTCCCATTACTGGCTGAAAATGGGCTAGGGTTCCGGTGCGGAATCCGACTGACCCCTATAGCGGCCCGCCCCCTGCAGGGAATGACCCTACGTTGACTTTCCTTTCCTTTCCAGTTTTCATTAAGCTTTGATAATGCTACGTGCACTGGTTAGCGAAACGACAGCAACAATCAATTCATCGACGACGCGGTCTAAGCCCGAAGAGATTACTTCATTAGACACAAACCGCGGAAGCCTGAGATTTCATAATGTCAAATAATGTTTGGCGCTTTTAAATAAATGTACTATTATGAGGTTAGGTAGCATAAACATGTGGGGAAAAATAAAAATTCTGTCATGTAGACACATTGAACTCCCGCGTATTTAACCTCTTTTTGTTACCTTTATACAGTAATGTTTTATTACGATCTGAATCTTTACGGATGATTTGATAATCAATCAAATATGTTGTCAATAAACGATCTCAAGTAGGTCCCCTTTATTCGGTATAACGTGGATGTTGCTTTATTAAAGCTGTAACGATTACAAATAACATTGTTCGAGGGCTTATAAAGTTATAACTCTTGTCTTTGATCACGTAACTGCTTTATTGTTCATACTTTTAACTAAACTTGAAACTTCAGAACTTATGCTTATAAGACATATGCTGCTTTAGTTAATTAAGTTACTCTCTGCATTGAACTCAACACTTAAAACCGCATGATCCAATTAAATGACAACGGCATTCAACAGCAATAAAAATCTTCAAGCTACGAACGTACACATAATGAGATCTAGTTTGATCTAATACATACTGAAGTGTATTAATAAATTCTAAAGTTAAAGATGTGCTATTCTGACAGCAATCATGCATGATCAAATGAACCGAGGTTCAGTTAGAAGCATACACACTTAAAATTGTTGCTACGTAATTGTTAACGAATGTTATTTAAAGCACAATTTTATAAAACTACAATAGTCATAAATAGACAAAATTTTCATGAACATCTCTATGTTAGTTATTATACTAATGAAACTCTAATTTGTCGTAAGTTTCGTTTTGTTAAACTAATAGTGGTATTCGAGTAGTCATGAAGTTAGAACTTTAATGTCACACGGGGTCGATCACTTGAATCCTTCTAAGATTTATTTGTAAACTACTGATTTCAGTATTCTCTCAAAGTACCCAAGTAAAGTTGATGAAAGTTTTTATTAGAAAACTTTTTGCTGTGCTGTAAAGACGGGGGCTTGTTTAGTATATCTTCGTACTTTCTAGATTGTTTCAATTAATGCCTATTTTAAATTATCAAATCGAAATATTTGTTTCATCAATTAGCACGTTTCAGGTTAAACATCTCTTTGTAGTTTTGTATAGAAAAGCGAAATTTAGAACTGAAACATGATGACTTCAAAAGCTGTTTAGCTATGTCTGACACATAGAATGCATTTCCTTGCTACAACACGAACAACTAATACAATTTTATGGACAATTTGTGTCCGAGACTGTACTTTTATAGAATCCCGGTAAGAAAAATACAAATTATGTACAAGGTGTTCAAAATTACACCGACAAACTTAGGGAAGTAATTCCTTATTTCATTTAAAAAAGTGCCTGTCGACGGAGTCCGACAACGCTTCGTTATCGGGTTACAGTTACAGTTCAACAAACCGATCTACTTTCACACTTTCATCAACATCTACACAACAGTATTTTCCAATAAATTTCATTTTCCTTTAGAAATAGTGAGCGATCAAAAAATTTTCTAATTAGGGTTGTGAGTACTACAAAGCATGTCATAGCTGTCATGTTACGTACCGGCCATACCTTGTGTTCATTTCTTCGAATGTAAACGCAAGTAAAGTGAACTTAACCTCGAAGCGTATCTCGTCGCAGTAAAACGCATTTTAAAAAGTAACAGTGTTCACAGTCCAATCTCAAACACGCAAAAAAGTTTCATAGCCTTCCCCAATTTGAAAACTTTTTGATCACATGTTATTAGTAGATCATCTCTGTATACCTGCTTATGAACGTTTAATTCAGTCTAAACCTTACTACAAACATCATTTCTTTTAACTGTTAACGAACAAACTATCTTACTACCTGGAATTTGTAATAATAAATATACTCCTTTACTTAAGTCATCCCCAAATTTGACTTAAAGAATTTCAAATTAAAAGATTGATCAAACATTTAAGAATGTATCGTATTAAAACTACTGGTTCCCCAAACGCTAAGTGTCATAGACATAAGTGATAAAACAACAATCAATTAAGGGTATTACATTTAGAAAAACATGTAGCCAATTAGGTACAAACGTTCTAGACTCCGCTATATACGATCACTATTAAAAGCTGTAAACTACCGCAACATTTTAACGGTTCCTGCTGCTCAAAATTAAAATGATAATTATTTAAAATTGATATTACAAGTAGCACTTTCCTAGTTAAAAACAAAATAAACTTTAACTTTTTGAGTATACTGTACAGAGTGTTAAACGGTTTGGTTTCTGTAGGTGCATTAACATGCAAATTGCTTTCAAAAATTCCTCAGCCATTTTTGCAAAGAAGAATGGCAAAAGTCAGAAAAAATATGTAAATTGAGTGAAAATGAACGTACGAGGTCTGGCAATTTTCGGACTAGCACTATAAAAAGAAACGCCATTAAGTAACACAAAAAATATTTAATATTTACTAATCTCTATTTACTTAACATACTTATTGCAACGTTGTAAAAGTTTTGGAAAAGAGCCTGAAAAGGCTTTCCAAGAAACTGTTTTCAATTCGGCGAGTGCATTAGTCTTAACCTCTACATCCTGAAATCGTTTCCCTTTAAGAATGGTTTCCAATTTAGGAAAGAGAAAAAAGTGCCAAGCCCGGTGAATAGGGTAAGTGATTAATCTCAATAATGCCGTGCTTAAGCAGAAATGAATTTACAATCAGTATAGAATGTGCAGATGCATCGTCATGCAATAAGAACCAACCTACCGTTTTCTTGCACAAGAAATGCGCTGCAATAATCTCTTCGTCACTTCAACATAGAATCTACTGTGTGTCCGTCAAGCACAATACGCAATTAATATGGTTTTGATTCTAGATTTTTACAAACGAAATCTTTCCCGCGTTTCGTCTCAGAACCGTACGGAAATTAGTCATCAGTAGTAGGAAAAATTTTCATTGCAACATGTTTACAGAAAATCTAGTAAAACTCTTCTCTGTTTTTGCTCTTCCGAAAGACTGTGCGGGGCACACTTTGCACGGATTTTCCTTATGCCCAAATCTTCATGTAAAATTTGTTGAATCATCTTATTATTACAATATATACACAGGGCAGCTAACAGCTGTTTAAACTTCGCTTAACCACCCTCTATCGGTAAATGCTTCACTTTTGATTTAATTTCGCGGGAAATCCGGGAACTGCGAGGGCTATTCTCTTTCCGCTGAGCCTATCTAGCAGGCTGTGATATTTGGATATTTTGCTTGACTTTTTAACATAGTTGTTTACAAGTTTAATTATAGTGAAAGTTGTCAATTATACCTGAAGGTTTTTAAAATACATAATTTTAAAGTAATGCTTTCCCCAAGAAATCATGGAATTGAATAAAGAGCATTATCGAGCTGTGAGTTTCTACAATTTCACACGTGGATTAAGCCGTAAAGAATGTTTTGAGAGAATCAATCGAGTGTTTGGTGACAAGCCGTGTTCCTTAGTTACCCTAAAGCGGTGGCACAATAAATTTCAACGTGGTCGACTTTCCTTAAACGACAACTTTCGAGCTCCTAAGCCAAAAACGGCAGTTACCGAAAAGAATATTGGTCCTTACGCAATATGAATGAAGAGGACCGGCATATTGATGATGATGATTTGAAACAGCGAGATGTAAGACGCGGTTTTCCAAGCATATTTATGCACTTAACTACCAGGAGTATTCAAGCAGCTTTAAAAGTTGCTGTGAAAGCAATTGACACCATTCTATACAAACATTTGATGGTACGTAAGCTTTGTGCCCGTTGGATTCCCCACAATTTGATTCCAGTTCAAAACAAAAACCGTGTGGCATGGTGCAGATCTACACTGGATCGCTTCAACAATGGATCGTCTCATTTGGTGTATAACATCATTACAGGTGATGAAACGTGGGTATACTACTATGATTCCGAAAGGAAGCAACAGTCGGCAATTTAGATCTTTGAGAACGAATCGGCTCCAACAAAAATTGCTCGTGAAAAAAACCAAAACAAAAAGATAGTCGCCACATTTTTTGGAATGACTAGACCTGTTTCCACTGTAGCACCGGAGGATCGCCGTACTGTTAATGCTGAATGGTATACTACAGTTTGTTTGCCTCCTAAATGTTCGCAAAATACGTCCAAGAGGAAGGATCATCTTGCATCAAGATAACGCTCGGGCACACACTGCTGCTCGAACGACTGAGTATTTGAATGCCCAAAGCATTAAAATAATGGGTCATTCGCCGTATAATCCAGACCTAGCACCTAATGATTTCTTTTTATTTCCGCGTGTAAAGAATAAGTTACGGGGTGTACATTTTCCATCGGCTAAAGAAGCGGTTGACGCATTTAAAAATGAAATAAAAAACCTAACGTGGGAAGACTGGAGAAAATGTTTTGAAGATTGGTTTTCATGGATGCAAAAATGCATTGACTGTGGAGGAAAATACTTTGGAAAATTATAAATAAATTTGATCTGTCAATATATTGTGTATTACTATACTAGGCTCAGCAGAAAGAGAACAGCTCTCGTACATTGCCAAACCTCGCATTCGTATATTATATTGGATACGGTACAGTTGTAGCATATAAAAATATTCCCTGCGTTATATTGGTATGTGGTTGCAAATAGTAATCAGCTTAAGTACTGTCTAATATTCAATATCGTGTCTGACGTTATTAAAAAGAAGTTAAATGTCAACAGTTTTCGTAGTAGGAGGATGGTATTAAAACCGTTGTTCAGGATGCTATTTGTAAAAGCCACAGACTTTCAACTGCTTACTACTTTATAACTTTATATTTTTTAGCAAGAAAGTGTTTGTATTGACAATTGCGGTCCTTCATTTACATTTTCACTTTCTTTTATTTTTTTCTATTAAATCAGTATATTTTGAGTTGTTTGAAATACCACCCGCAACAATTTGAAGGTATCCGTCTCTCCCACTTATAGAAATTAAAGTAGGAATCGGAGATCTGCTCTTGTGGTTTCCTAATCCCTGTATACTTTTCCGATTTAGTTATAATTGACGCAGGTTATCATCCAAAAACATCAGTTGTATTATAACTAAAATGTTGCTGCAACGAACACAAATTAGAAACTTAATATCCTTCGTTATGCGACAGGTGGTGAGCAGCAAAATGTCAACTCCCGCAGGAAGCTTACGGAAAATTTGTCAAAAATATAATTCCTTTTAATTTATCAAGAGCGCCAAAGTTTCGTAGCAAATATAAATTATTACTAAAGTTTATAAAATTTATCACAATTTTTATTAGAATACCATACCAAAGACTATATGGACGAATTTCCAAAATGCATACTTTTCAAAAAAAAACAATTCATTTAGCTTGTTTCCTTGTCGTGCAGTAGAGGAATAAAATTTCTGAAAAATCTTGGCTATCTAAACGAACTGAATGTATTCACTTAAGGCTGATCCTCCCGGCCAAAATTGGTAATTTTTTCATTTTTTGGCTGTAATTAATTTTTTTTATTATATGTATCATACATCAAATTACGCGTATTTTTAATATCTACCCCGCTGAATATGTCCGATTATTTAAAAAAAAATGCATGTAAAAAGCAGACCGTAATCGCTTTATTTTTATTGTTTTTGCATTATTTGGTATCTAGATCTAAAGATAGCCCTTTGATTTTTTGGTTTAACATTAATAATACTATTCCATAGCCCGCTGAATCTAAAACAAGTCGAAGAAAAAATTATTTATTTAAATAAAAGCAAAAACGTAGAGGACGATGTA